>DWNE01002439.1:0-18860 GCA_018249875.1 Cecropterus toxeus | reverse complement strand
TGTAGGACCGGGGAACTACCACCGCCACACCTATTTCTAGCGTAAAGCAGTTCTAGCGTTTCGGTGGAAGGGTATGCTTGCCGGCTCACTTAAATATGAGGCGACCTCAGTCCTCGGGAGTAGCAACGTATCTATGAACGACTTCAGGTAAAACCCCTGTTCTATATGAAGTTGCTAACAGATGTTCATGGGCGGCAGTGACCGCTTATCATCAGGTGGACTGCATGCTCGTTTGCTACTACATATAAAAAAACAAGTATTTCATCAAACTGTGCCTAAAAATACGAGTCTAAATATAATACTTTTTTATTTTCCCGAGTAACAAATTGTTCTAAGATAGCAACAAGTACATAATAAGTTATAAATAACTCGATAAAAACCCAAAAAGGAAACTGTTGTACAGGAAAAATGTTATGAAATTTCCCAGTAGTTAACAATAGTATTAAATAGAACAGAACAAATGAAGTCATATATCGGAGATGGTTATCAGTTCTATCAAACGAAGCCATGACGACAATTCATTTGAATTTTCTTAAGGATAACCCTTGTCTCTGTCGTGACCTAACTTTGTACTGAGAACCATTCGTAATGTTGCAACAAAAAGTTCAGCAAACAACATTAATAGGAAATCAATTAAAAGTTCTCACAGAGTCGGCACTTGGCAGTGACTTGGTGCCGCCCAAAAGTAGATATACGAAAGTGTAGAGGTCGCATAGATTTTAATAAAGTAAAGTATTATTTTTTTATTTTTTCAGTGGTGATATCTCGCATAAATATTAATAAAGTAAAGTATTATATTTTATTTTTTCAGTGGTAGTGGTAGAAATCCCATTATACTAGGGGCATCACAGCCATGATCGCAAATATATTTAAATTTATAGAAAACGACAATCAATACTTACATGATCGATCAATCATACGTATACAATTTAGCATCGTCCGCACCATGATTTCAAAAGTTTAGGTCATGTACAATTTGCAGTTATTTTAAACATATATATAGGTACATAAGTTTTATTTAAATAATAAAGTAAATAACTCCACTACATACTATACTATATTTATTTTAATGATTTTCTCCTAGGATGGGTACAATGGACATACAAAGATCAATACACAAACACCCAGAGCCAGAACAGAATCTAAATTTATCATATAGATGTTTGTCTGCCCGGGGGTCGAACCCGAAACCCACTGCGTGTAGGTACATACCCGTCTTATGGTGAGCGCTCCACCATTCATATACACAATCATTAGAGTTTTGAATTTTATCATTTTGTAATAATATTATTTTTACCATGTTAAATCTATAACTTTCCTAACTCTACAACCTCAAATCACGGCACGACATGAAGCTTGCGTCAAAGTTCTCTACTGATGGTTTGAAACAATGACGTCACCATCACTCGTCAACCTCATATGCAATGACATGACGCCGACTTGATAGGCTTGAACTCTATGGGGTCACTGACAGTATAGAGTGACCCCCCATGATTGGTTTACGATGATAATCTTGACCTAGAGATGTGTAATGGAATACGAATGTAGAAACCGTTTTTTTTTCCATTCCTGCAACTCATCTAGCTTTTCAGTCGAGACCATAGCAAATTTTGTCACTGCCATTAAATTGCATGATCAACTGTAGGTTCGATTAAGAAGATACCAACTACACCTAAACTCATCTAAGAGTTCGATCTTTCCGTTTTACAAAATAACATAGATTATTTCTGTTCTTTTATATAAAATTGAAGTAGTACTCGAGCATGCAGCTCTCGATGATGAGTGGTCACAGCGGCCCATGGACATCTGTAAGCAATTTCATAAAGAATTACACATCATTGGTTAAATATGTGATAACTCCATCCAAATAAAGAATATGATAGTTTAAGATGCCTTATAAGCAAAGTCTTTTCTACAGTTATAGGTCTTGGGTATATACATAGAAAGGACACGCCATTACATCTACGAACTAAAAACAAACACCCAGACCCAGGAAATAAATTCAAATTCATTCAAATATCTACCCGTCCTGCAATCAAACCCGGTACAACATACTCGATACTGTGTTCTAATCAAAAAATAATTTGCCTTATTTATTTTATTGCTTAAAACATGTATAATGTACATATCAGCAATCAACCAATATTATAAACAGCTCAATAAGATAATCTTACTATTATTATGTTAACAGTAAGGTACTTTTGATAGATTTTTATCAACTATTTTTTGATGTCACTACCCGCAGGCTATACTTTGCGAACAGTAATCTATGTCAAGAGCGCTAACATGGATATTTTCGATATAAGGTATGTATGAGTGTATTATCTGCTAATATGAGCAAAATGAGTGCGTGATAGGACCTATTATAATAATGTCACGATCGTTGGCATTATACATTGCGTAATGAGCAAATAAATTATGATCCTAGTGTATTATTTTATACGCGAGCCCCGCGGTTCCAGTCTAAAAAATGTACCGGCTTTACATTGTAATAATTTCCGATAGAGTTGAATTTCAATGAAATTAAGGCTAAATGTTACCTCAAATAAACCATAAATACCAAAAGTATATTTTCCATGTTTAAATATACAGTATTTTTTCATTTTAATATGTTATGGGTACATGAAATATGTGTTTTTCATTTTTTTTGCCCCCTTAGCAGGTTAATAATAATTTTTACTCCATATTGAATACGTCATAAAAGGAGGTAATTGTGGATATTTCATGATTTATTTGGATAAGTTATTGATATACTGAGATCATGAACTTCATAAGATTATGACTTTCGTAAGTATAGAAAAATATGACAGATGACCAATGCCAGGCGACTTTACTTTCATCTATTCGAGAAATGGAAATGAAGTGAATGAAAGATAGATATGTACAGAATTAAATCTATAATAGATAGATATAATTTATATAGATGTCTAGTCTTTTCGTCGTTAATTCCTCTGACGAATAAGATAGAATGTGAGTTGTCATTAAATTAGTCAAGGCTGATTTTTTCTTTTGAACCAAATCTAGAATGTATTCTATATTCTACCTAAACTAAGAGATTTGAAATAACTAAACATAAATTCTGAGATTTACCATACCCTTCACATTTATCCTCTACTTTGTACGAGTACATGACAAGGCAAAAGTTGAAACTTAACAAAGGAACAAACCTCTCTGTTTACGCAAACGTTTTCAACATGCCAAAACATAATCAAATTAATCAAACTGATACATGATCTAAATATTCGTTCTCCAAAAACAAATTGACAAGTCCGCATTGCACGTGAACTGTGTCAAATGTAATTGAAGAGCTTGTAACCACTTTGACCCCGTCAAACAAAAATTTTCGTCAAGATTTTATCTACAAAAACATGACATTTCGAATCAAGCGACAAGTATTGTTTAAAGGCCTCACCGCTCGCTAGAAAACAACACATATGATATCGAAAAGAACCTTATTCACTTCGCATAAGTTTCTTATACTCTTGTTAGGACGGAGTCAGAATAGTAGCCATTAGCCGAGAGAACACACGTTCAGAAATGGTAAAAAAAGACCGAAATATGATTAATAGGACGGCGGTGCAAGTTGGTTTGTGATTCTTTTCATTTGACAGATTGTCTCGGCTTTCTGACCCAGCGCCCCGCCGAGACAGTAATGATGTTGTCATTGCTCTTTTATGGTCCAATATCGATATCGAGGGAATCAAAGAACAAGAGGATAGTAACACACTAAAAATATTTACACTGTCATAGTTTCAAAGAAATATGATTAGAGTTTCTGTAGAAAATTAGGTACCTATTAAAAAGAAATAGAAAGAAAATTTTATTGATGAACAATTAATTTAGATGGTATAAGTGTCGTTGTTCTACATTATAATGTCGACATAACAACTGCATCAAATCTTTATAATTATATGAAATACCGAAAATCTTCAGAAATGTAAAGGTATATTTTGGAACTGAATGATTAGGTACTCATTGTTTTTAAATGAATAGAAGAACGTTTATTAATAAAAAATAAAAAAAAAACAACTAAATAACGGAATCTCTGTATGCTCCTGGATGTATCGATACTTTCACCTGCATTTCCCCAGCTCTAACCACGAGGTCGGCTGAGATTGCTCTCAGCACGAGACTGTCCTGCGTCGGCGCTCGTTCGCGACGCTTTGACATCCCGACGTGTACCCACAAAGATACAAACACACTCTATAATAATACTACTAATCCTCAATCTCTCACACATAAGGACGACTTTCCAATAACGATATCACAAACAACAGCAAAAATAAGACCCTGTCATTTACCAACAAACTTACTGGAACGTCTCTTGAAATTCCATGATCATACTTAAGTCTGGAGTAATAGCGAACATTTTTCAATACCAGTACCTCATGTCATATGTAACTAGATGAATGACAACGTTCGTCATACGCTGATAGACGGCCGTGTGAGAGTATGTGATGTTTTTTCCTCTTTGAATGCGCAATATGAAGATATTGATTAGGTATTTCGTGGGGTTCCAAAGTGATGCATTCCTGACATTGAAGATCGTTGACGAAGGAACCTGCAACAAAACAAAATATTAATTTATTACTTTTGATTGCTGTCACTTTGTGAATTGTGGATTGCTAAAGTTGATTCATTGGCAAGTATGATAAGAAGAATGGCATTCTGCTGGATCATAATAATATCAGGTAGTAGAACATTGGAGTCAGTCAGTTAGTACCAGATAAAATAATTTCGAGAAACTGTGTGAAGTATTAATAAAATTAGTATTACGTTTTAATCTTTCGTTTCTTTCAAGATAACGAGGAAGTAAAGAAGAATAATGAACCTTCTAATGTCCTACAATTAAGGATATCGGACGTTTGGTATGGATTAAAGAAAGCATGTACCGATTATATGTTTCTTCATAGTTATTGATTGATTGGTTACCTTATGGTCCATTAAACAAAAGTTTAAAAAATATTTATACATTTATATATATTGTATGAATATGAAGTACGAATTACGTCATCGTAAAGGTTAACGGATCAATTATACTAAAATACACACTAATGATGACATTCATTCACAATTCCGTCAACCATAATGATCATTACTTCGCTCTGGAGAATTCAAAGTATCCGAGCGGACAGCGGCCAGACCTGTCGATCACTGCTGTCCCATGAATTTTATATACCAGAGACACCTTTCATGGAGGCGCCATTATATTCAAACTTCCCTGAACAAGACGTCAGGGAGATTTAAATACGTCTTTCTCACGTGGTGTGGCCATGAAATGAGTGATTTTCATATCAGATTTTGTGGTACAGAATGATACTGCAAGGAAGTTGTTTGAGTAAAAAAATGAAATTATAATTTTGTAATAAATCCAATAAAATACAAAACAGTCTCATTTAATTTTTAAAGCGTACTTGTGCAATACTAAGCATTGGAAATTAAAACTTTGATTCATATATATTTTTCAATATTAGATTTTCTATTTCTCTGTCCATATCTTTATCGTTTGTTTTCCTATAAACAAAAGATAAGATATAAAAGAGGATATAAATGATAAGTGGTCAGATTTTTTACCTGTAACATAAAATAAGCTAAGACAAAGCAAAAACTTTTATGTCTGTCCATTGATGGACATAATTATTATCTTTATACTGTCTTATTTGTCATCAAATTTCCTCCATTAACTTTTATCTCTGTCTACTTGGCATTTTACTCAATCTATTCGCGGTTTTCCTGGCCCCATCCCCAGTCCAGAAACAATCGCACGGTGGTCGCTCCTCTGTGCCGTCAATCGCATCATTAATGAAGTGTTGGGGCTGATGTGTGACGCCAGCGTATCATTCATTAGCCGCTCTTCATCCGCGACACCGATGCTCCGTTCGATGCCCGATTGATGCACAATGGACGATTATTCAGAACGATTGTGGAGTTTTCATTGTATCTCCGATGTGACTTTGTCGCTTTATTTATTAGACTTTGCTAGTCTCCTAATCAGGTTTTCATTAATCCAATTGGATGGGTGTTTATTTAATTATAGTAAAAGTCGGTGGCCTCTAAATTGTTATCATATGTGCTCATGTGTGACGAAATAGAACTTGGCTAAAGACTGTTATAAATTTCGCAAATTAAAATAAGTTAAAGTTGTTTTAGGTGCTCTAAAATTTGGTTTGGAAAATGTCTTTAGACGATTTCAAACAATGTAAGTGTCGTGATTTTTTTTTCAGGTAGCTAGTTTCAAATTTGTCTTTATTTTTTACTTACGAAAGGAACTGTTTTAAAATTTATAATATGGAAGTTTACCCACAGTTGCCAACCCTGGAAACTAAATTTGATCGCCTTGGATAAGTATATCTCCATTACTATATCCTTTATACCACAACAGAGCAGAACTATGCTATTATTAGACAGAAATGGGTGCGGTTTTTAATATGGTAAATGCGAATGTTTGTGAGGATATATTTGTTACTCTTTCATATAAAAACTACTGGTCTGATTACGCTGGTATTTAGGGCACATATAGCTCACGTCCTAAATTACCACATGGAATACTCAAGACCATAGTAAATGTGACCAAAGCGGGTGGAGCTGCAGAAAAGTTCTAGTATTATATAAAGAAGTGACATAACGTTTTAAACGCAATGAAGATTAAAGCCTTGAATTACCTTTCATTCGCAATAGATTTACGGCCATTATATTATTAGTCAATTACAGTTATCGCGTTCAGGATTGTCAAGAATGATAAATCGGAATCGTTTTGTTTGTACCCAAATCTAACGGATCTTTATCGCATCTCGATAGGCGAGTCGCCCATGTTGCATAAATCCCATTGTTGGATAAAATTACGATAAACAATCGCTGAAATGAAATTTAACATTTATGAAGGCTTGTTGTCTATTGAAGCGGTGTGCGCGAACAATTGCCATTTATTTGTTTTGTGTTTCATAGTGCTAGAGGTACAATAAGGAGCTGTTTGGCCATCACCTTTTTATTATAGACGTGTGTTGTGTGTTCTATCAGTTTTACAATAAATGATTGGGGGACCTCTCTGACATGGTGTCACCCTTCCTTCACCGCACCACTCGCCAATGGATGAGATTTCATTTCCTGGATTCGTAGAAGTCCTTTCTGTTCGGTTTGCAAGATATGGTATATGGATATGATATAAAGTTTCTCCCGATGTATTCCCAGAACGCTATGACATCGTGCTCATCGAGAGAGGTGTAAATTTATATTTTTTTAAACCGGCGATGCTTAAGCGACTCTACTACAATAACCATGTTGTTGCAAATGTTCATATGCGACGGTATCTGCTTTCCATCAGGTAGTCCAACTGCTTTACGACTATTTGTAAATATGGGTGGTAGAATTTTTTGTGGCTTGATTCCGTAAGCATCACCGCCACACCTATTTCTGTCTAATAAAAGCAGAGATTTGTTCTGCTATGTTCTTGTCATCTAGTCTGAAGTGTATGGTAGGGGTGACATATTAATCTGAGGCGTCCCGAGTTAGTCCTCAGGGCTAGCAACACATCTATGGCATCTATGGCAGTGGATTGCATGCTCGTTTGTTACTTCTTATTAAACGCTTTAATTTAACTTGCAAAGTTTGTATGTATGTTTGGGCCAAATCTTGCAAGCTGAATTTAACCCACTTCTCAGTGTCCAATTGAGCTAGAATTTGGAACATACATTAAGTTCTGATAACAATGCATATGTAATCAATTTTTTTGTAATTCCCAAATGGCCGCCGCAATAAAATGGCGGAATACATATTCTTGTCCAACCCGCCCAATATGGGTATCAATTGAAAGACATTAATTTGAAGAATTCAATACAGTACAAAAAAGCTTGTTTTAAAAATACCTTTTTATATTAATTTATTTTTTTATGTGTTTTTAGTACTGCCCTGGTGTAACGTCACCTTAACTGGCTCCGGATGCTGTGATAACGAAAATCATACCTGTCCACTACCATTAAGATAGATCTGCTTCTTACTTAATCTTACTGATAGTATGTCGATATTAATAATATCTTGTGTATAGTATCAATGAGCTATGGTAGGCCGATAATACGGAATTAGATATCGTAGAGCAGTAAGATATAAAGCTGAACCAATAATAATATACCTAAGTAGGTATTTTACACTGTTGGTCGTAGTGGTCGTCAACCCATTATTGTCCTACTGCAGGGCACGTCTCTTTACTCAGATTGAGAGAGTTTCAGGCCAGAGTACACACGCTGACCAAATGAGAATTAATAGACTTAACACACTTTTTAGAGATTTTTTAAGAACTCTCAGTTGTGAAGTTTTGTCACGATGATTTCTTTTACAGTAAAGCAGTAATACTTAATTTCTAACACGCACATGGTGTTAGAAAAACGAGTGGTGCCTGGGTTTCAAACCTCGGACCCTTGGTTGAGTGGGTGAGTTTTAACCAATTCGCTATCACTGCTCAGGATGGAACCTGAAAACTGTAATAGAAACCCCAACAAGCGCAATTTGTGGCGGATTTAGTTTTTTTTTCTGACCCAGCTAGGGGTAGGCTTTCAACGGATTTAATATAAAGTAAACTCTCCTATTTCTGTTATTTTACTGCCCCTTTAAGACTCACGGATGGAGTAAGTACATGACTATAGATGGAGGGAGGGGAACTTATAACTATGACTAACTTTAATAAGTAAACTAGTAGCATCGTTAAAAACATTAAAACAAAAAACCCGACTGCTTTAAACGTATTCATAATGATACATGTTTAATTTAACGCTTATATGTTTTTTGTCAAAATAGTCGAGTAAAAGTATTACAATATATATAGGTATTTTTAGATTGGTCTATTTACCAGCTTTCATTTGATACCCAAATTGGTGTAATAGTAAAAAAAATCGTCCCCCATCCTCTTTTTCCTCTATTTCCAGGCGCCATTTTTTAAATTATATAGCCTATGCAAACTGAGACAACTCTAATAATATGTTATACGTCACAATCCGTCAAGCTGTTTGGGCGGTAGCGCGTGCCAAAGAAATGGGCATACATACAAATTAACATACATACATACGCTCGAAAAACATTACCCTCCTTCTGACACATTCGGGTAAAAATGCTTATTAATCGCTGTATTATATCAAATAAATCAAGTATAGATACTTGATTTATTTGAAGTACAGATACTTGATTTATTTGATAACACATTTTTTTCTGAAATTAAGATCATTTATCAATCTGATTTTTGGCATACGCTGGAGGCTGTATGAAATATGAATAATGGTAATTATTCAAGTGTTTACTCGTTTACTTTCAATATTAGTGCTACTAGTAACTTGTATGTTAAGTATTCGAGTGATGACGGGTTCCGGGTTCGAATCATAGCAATATACATACTTTATTGTTAATCTATGTATATTAATTTAGTTATATTGTAGGTGTTTTTAATGAATATGTAATAATGTAATTTTATAATTGTACCTGTTATGTGTTGTATTTGTCAAGAATAAACTTCTTTTATTCTTTCTTTCTTTCCATTGTATATTATTGTATTGTACAATTTAAAATTACAAAAGGCAGTCTTATGATTAACCAGTAATTTTTCCAGACAACCTAAGGTTGCGGAGTTAAAGTATGTATGAACAGAAATAATAGGTACCCGTCTAGAATTTAGATTTCTGTTCTGGGTTTGGGTGTGTCCATGGTACTAGCGACACGAAATCTTCATGACAGATTATGTATTTTTTAGGGTTCCGTACCCGAAGAGTAAAATCGGAACCCTAAAAGTAAAATCGGAAGACTCCGTTGTTCGTCTGTCCGTCTGGCGGTTTGTCCGTCTGTCTGTCTGTCTGTCTGTCACCAGGCTGTATCTTATGAACTGTGATAGCTAAACAGTTGAAATTTTTACAGATGATATATTTCTGTTGCCGCTATGACAATAAGTACTGCAATCAGAATAAAATTAATATTTGAGGGGCATCCATACAACAAATGTGACTTTTCTTGCCGTTTTTTGTAGGTGTTACGGAACCTTTTCTGTTCGAGATCGACTCACACTTGGCCGATTTATTTTATTTATCAATTCCACTCATCATTCTTATTGACTCTTCTGCCGATAATTCTTGTCACAACATTTAATTATCCTATAATTTGAAGAATCTAGGACACATTAAATCGAACTTAGATAATGATTACTACCTAACGATCGTCCGAATGAACTTTCCGTTGGAGTAATTTGTCAAATCCAATCACGAAAAGTTCAAAATAAAATTCGGTCGTAGTAATAACGGCGCGGTTCTCGGGGACTTTTGATATTTTTTGTAGCGCATCCAATTTAAAAACTAATTATGGGTTCCCGAGATGACTAGGCCCCATGGTCAAGGAGGAACCTACAATGCCATCACAAAGAACATAATTTCGTCATGTTAGCGCAATGTGACAAAAAATAATGATTAATGATCGGCTATGTATCACAAAAGATCTGTCAGTCTGTCCGTTTATTCATCTTCATTTCGCTTTTGGATTGTGTTCCGTAGGGATTCATCGAAATCGGAATAGTTAATAAATTTATGTATTGATTAATTTTGAGTTTAACTCGGCACGACCAATGGAAGTTGTTGGAAATTTTTGACATTGATAAAAATTCTTGAAGTTATCGATATATTGGTTAAAAGTGGTTTCTTTGTGGTTTGAATCTGGTAGCACGACCGCGAACAACAGAAGCGTTATGCATTGTTGTTTTCTGGTCTAAAGGGTGTAGTAAGAGATACTTATCTATGGTATTTTTGGTTTTAGCTATAGTCAGTTTTGTACAATTGTCTTAATTCTATTACACTTGGATTGTACTGTGTTTGACCTGGCGTGACCTCATCATCCGGGTCCTTCGGAAGACCAGCGCTGGCTCAATGCAATCAACCAGCATAAAGCTGAGAAGGGGTCGTTTCGTGTAAAACACCACTCGCGTATCTAATGTAATTTGTTGGTATATTATTACAGTGCCTTTAACAGTGTGGGTGTGTACGCATTATGAATAAACTATTTCTTTCCTTCTGTCAAACTAATCATACATTACCATTCAAACCAAAGGTCTGTGGACTACATATTTTTTTTACAAATTCACTGCAAATCGTTGCTGTATTTTCCATAGTTGCGCGTTGTGGTCACATACATATTTGGACAGAAACAAAAATGAAATGTCTAAAATAGTCTTATTTGCATCAACGCATATATTTTCATACATACATGGTCGACACCAGGACACTATGTCTGTTTGGATCTGTAATGTTTGTGAACGAAAAATGTTCATAAAACACGCCGCGTCAAAGCAGCCGAGTGCGTGTGAAGATTCCTGGATCTTGTCTTGAATTTAATCTCGCGAATAGAGCAAGATTCGCCGCAAATATTTCGCGTGCATCCCTATAATTTGAGAGCAGTGGCTGACGATATTTTTAATAGGATTACAGTGTCGTAGCTCGTTCGCGAGACTCATTCCGCTAAGTTATTAAAAGATGTTTTCGTTATAAAAATGCTGTGACGAAATGGACGTCTGCAACAAAATTAGATTTTCGTTGGCACCTGCTTTATTTTCCCGTTATGAGTTTACTCTCATTTTGTGTAAGATAGTGCTATGAGCTAATGAGATTACTATAATTTTGTTTATGTACAAGAACTTACAGCTTATACAAATATATATTTTTGTTTGTACGAAGTAATCTTACTTAAGGATAAGTCCCAGGATACTAACAGGAATGTGTATCAACATGTTAAAACATCTTGTCACCGCTACTGGAAAAAACGTTAATAAGTTCTCCTTATAAAACTTTAAAGTTATTATTATTTTTTTTTAATAAATCCAGAAATTGATAAAGGCTTTTATGATTCGCCGAGATTTAGAGGGACGTGGTTCGAACAAAGCTACTTTGTCCCAGTTTCAAAGGTGTGTCAAGGAATATATATTCATAAGAAGCATTGCAACCTAGTCCTCGTAGCAACACGTCCGTGACGGATCTCATATATGATTCCAATCACATCTAGGGTTGATTGCAGTGTCGGCAGTGGTCATTTACCATCTGAATTATTTCATACTCGTTTGTTTCTTCTAAAAACAAAAGAAACAATTACCACGCGGATTACCAAATCGTATATACCAGAGTAAGGTTCAGGTCTTGGAGCGATGAAAAAATCGGAAAGTTAATCTTTATAGATGACAATTTGTGGTTCAATTTATATGTTGGAGAAATACAGTTTTACTAAAAGTCCACCTCACTAAAAGAATGGAGTAAAACATAATATCCTCAGAAATGAAAATGAGGTCTGATTGCATACGTGGTCCGTTGTTTTTTTTTAGGGTTCCGTTGGTAAATTGTATTAATGAGACCCTATTACTATCTCATCTTTCTATTCGTCTGTCATAGTACTATTTGTTTAATCGTATACGATGGACAATACTTTTTACAGAGTATTTACTGTTGCTACTGTCACAATCATACTTTTCATACTTTTAATATAAATGAGAAAGTTTATGAAGATGTGTAAAAACTACTGATAGAATTTTATTGATATTGGCCCGTAGATAGTTTATGATCTAGAATAACACATAGGATACTCATTACAGTGGAAGATGTGACTTAATTAATATTAAAAACTAAATTAAATTAAATGTACGGTTAAATGTACAAGTAGTTAATTTCTCAAAGAAAGAACCCGGTATATTTCGACCTTTTTACAGTATATCTATTGAACCTCTATGCATTTTATTGCTGCCAACACACACTAACAATCAATAACAAAAGTAGAAAAAACGTGATACGGAACCTTTAATGCACGAGTTCGACTCACACTTAACCGATTTTTAACGTACGGATACTTTTTGCGAAGCGCACACAGTTCCAAGGGTACCGCGTCCTCTCGCTTAATCATCGCACATGTAGCTCCCTCTTGCGCCGCAAGAGTTGAATTACCACTTTTACCTCTCGGGGGTTATTTCAATACTACTACTCTGAATTTTCGAAGTAATTCTCGAATGGTACTTGTTGAATATGGAACAGTGTCATTGTAAGTCTTGTAAGTAGTAGGTTGAGACTGAGAATGATTTTAAAAAGGGTTGCACTAAATAATGTCATTTTATATTATAGCGTATGAGCAGTGATAGCCTAATGGTTGAAACTCGGCCTCTCAATCGAGGAGTCGAGGTTCGAATCCCAGGCCACCAGACCACTGATTTTTCTAAAATTATGTGCGTATTAGAAATTTATTTATCACTGCTTTACGGTTAAGGAAAACATCGTAAGGAAACCTGCATATCTGAGAGTTCTTGTAAAAAAAAAGAGTTCTCAAAAGTGTGTGAAGTCTACCAATTCGCACTTGGCCAGCGCGGTGGACTATGGCCTAAAGCTCCCTCATTCTGAGAGAAGACCCGTGTCCAGTAATGGGTTGACGATGATGATGATGTATTTTATCTTATAAGTTTTAAATTAAATAAACTACTTTAAATCGTCTAAATAGTCCCTTTCTCTATCAATATTTTCATTTAATATTATCAAGATTTTGTTAAAAATATGTTATTAAAATTGATTTGCAAATTTACAATTTGCGTTTCATTTATATTAAGTTAATTTATTTATTGTATTCCATCTATGTCAATTAATATAATACTATATAAGTTGATATAATGTATTAAAGTATCGGTTAAATTAAATTATTGCATAACCACAATCAAAGTAATCATTTTTATGCATAATAAAATTTATTGCATATGTAAATTTAAACTTAATTTATTCATAGTTTCTTTAATGGCTGATAGTCCAGGCAATTACTTGGTCACCCACTTGTTCAAGTAACCACTTATCACTCGCTTATTAACTGTTCCGCCTTAGTGGCCAGTTACCATGATTGCGATTTGCTAAGCATACACCAACTTTACCTTCTACTTTATCAAGTTGAAGCAAACGAGGATGCCAGTTCGCATAATTAATGTCGACCCGCGTGGCGAAGCGGTCACCGTACCGGTCTGACACGCAGTAGGTTCCGGGTTCGATCCCCGGCCAGACAAACATCTGAATGATGAGTTTAGATTTCTAGGTCTGGGTGTTTGTAAATTCGTCTTTGTGTGTTCATGGCACCCACGACATAGGATATAATCTTACTGTGGGGCTATGAGTGTAGAAAGCGTTTATGTTTATGTCGAATGGTAGGTAAGTGGTTAGTGCCGCCCATTGATATCTGTACTCATATTCACGTAAAACAAGGATTTTACCTGAAGTCGATCACATGTGCATTGCTACTCCCGAGGAATGAGATGGTCGCCTCATATATAAGAGAGCTAGCAACAACACCCTTCACCAAAATGCAAGAACTGCTTCACGATAGGAACCTCCTGGTACCTCCCCGATCGAACTATAATGGTTCTACCACCTGGTTATAAGGGTAACTTTCCACCAAAGATGATCAAGATATTTAAACTAAATACGTGTCAAATCCACTAATAGGTTGCTTTCAATTAATAGTATACCGTACGTTGTTTATCGTACGATATCAATTTTATTAAGTATTTGTTAGTGTTTATTAAGTTTGTGTTATTAGTTTAATAACACAAACTTAATAAACACTATAACAGAATACCAGAATAACAGAAGCTTTATTATTTAAGAATGTTATTAAAGTTAAGTATAAAATCACAAAACAAAGTAAATTAAAAGTAGGTAGTAGTAAGTAGTCTTAAAAAGTAAAAGTAAGTAAGTAGTAGTAAGTAGTCTTAATTAGTAAAAGTAAGTAAGTAGTAAGTAGTCTTATATAAAGTCACATACAAAAACATTCAGGGTATTGCAATCAGGTAGTTTTCTAAGATTAGCTGAACATATTTCTCAGGTTTACTACCACGTTTTGAAAGCGCCGGCACGGTGTGAGGTCAAATTACTCACTCGAAGCGGAGTTACTCGGCATCAAACGTACGATTGAAATAAAATTAAATTATTTTTATCACCAGATTTTTGTTAGTGCAATACACTTAAATTGACTGCTATGTTAACTACTCAAAAGAAACGTCTTCACGACGTTTTTAATGCATAGTTTGGAGGAAAACAGTATATGTAAATCATATAAAAATTAGGTCCCTTTTTCAAAGTTCTATAATATAATATTAAAATTAAATCAACTTTGTGAAAAAAACATTTCGTGAAACTGATACTGATTTTCTGTAACTTTGCAAACAAACATGAACTTGACCTGATCTAATCTATATGAAGTTAATATTCTACCACTAATATACATATATACCTTATATATATCTTATATTCTAGCTCACTTATATGTGCGGCTACTATGTTAGTCCTCGGAAGTGGCAACGCATCGCAACGCTACGCAACGATAGAACCCTTGTTCTTAATAGTGCTACTTACAGATGTCCACAGGCGGCAGTAACCACTTACCATCAGATGGACTGCTTGCGCGTTTGCTACTTTAATTTTATGAAAAAAAAACTACGCTTCCACTCCAACACGCTACGCTACACTACGCTATTAAGTTGTGGTAGCAGAGCTTTTTCTTTTAGGAGTAATTGAATTAAATTAAAGAGATAACTTAGTACTTTATTTTAACAGTAAAAATCATTACAAGCAAAACTATTGTATTTATTGTTATTGCTACTTACTTCTAAGTGTCGCTTATATTTCTCCATTTATTCTCCGCTACTCGGCATCCGTTGAACAAGTCCCTTATTACAATAAATTTGATGTGCCCGCTAAAGCGCGCTCGATTTGAAGCAAGTATTGCGAAATTTGATTGTGAAATGGATCTTATTACTAAACAATCCTTTAGCAGAAGCAGTAAATTCTAAGAATAGAACCTACGTCTATGCTCTATAGTAGCGCTTTGTTACTCATATTTTGAACTTTACGGTTAGCAAACTCGATTATGTTACGAAAATTATCAATTAAGTTTAGTTACTCCACGGTTTTTGTCTAGACATTTTTGTCAAGTTCGGTACAATATACATTTTTTAATATGGGAAAATATATATATAAATGTATATACTGTTATTTAAACCGACACCTCTGTGTATAAGTATCCACAAATATTAAATACAAAATGAATCGTGAGTGAGAAAATATTATAGAAAAATATGGTGTGTTTAAATTTACACGCAGAAAAAGTAAAAATTAATAATAGAATATTTCTAAGCATAATGATTAATCTCTGCAGCCCATATTCGGATATCCTATTAACATGTACCAATCTTGAGGTCTCATACAAGCTTCGAAAGAAAATTGTTAACATGATTCAGAAAAGGGTACAGCGCCATCTAGTTGTAGCGCCGACAACTGCTTTCGTAACGCATTTTCCTTTCATCAAGTTTTAAATCGCAACTTTTAAAAGTTGCATTTATAAAATCTAAAGGTGACATAATAAACGACAATTTAACTAAACCATTAACATTTAATTTAATGACTTAACACTACTTATTATGCAATTTTATCTAATTGAGTAATCATGTTTATATATTTTATAACGGCTTATATAGTTTAATGCTTGATTAAAATGGAAACAATGAACAAATAACAACATGCATTGTAAAATGTATTCCTACATTAATACGTAACATCATAATAAGCGTATGTGTTTTATCGCATTTATATATTCCAATTACTATTCACTGTTGATTGTTTTTACTTTAACCTATTACATTACTTTTATATTAGTTTAACTTGTTATATTATTTTCACAACTACATACTAATGACAAATAATATGTAATAAATCGATGTAGTTGTGAGCGTGGGCGGCGCTCGCGGCGATCTGAAGAGAACGAATTATAATTTCAAAATCCCATCGATTTATGTGAACACTCATCTGAATAAAATGATGGTCAATTTGCCATGAGATATTTTTTCTTCGACAAGAACGACAATGCTTATTCGAGTTTATTCTGAGATGGGTTTTGTCAATATATTTTCTTAAGCAGCAGTAAAATGCAACTATTTTAGTTATATTAATGAAAACAAGGATCTTTATATCACAACAAATAATAGACAAATTGAATTAAGAATGATGAAAATATATTTAACATTTTAAAATCTTAAGAAACTCTTATAAAACTTTAACATTCTTGAATATTTAAATTTGCTTGACTTTATTAAAAAAACTAGTATTTTAAGTTTAAAACATTAGGAAGATGTATTATAGATTGAGTACTGGTTTCCCAATATTCATAACTGTTGAGCATTTAGGTCTATCTTAGACAAATAGCAAATTAAAATAGTGCTATCTTTATAATAAATGTTGAAAATTTTATAAAAAAACTCAGACAATCTGCCCACGGTTTGGTCAAACGTACCTGTCTAGGTGAAACTGGGTAAAAATAGCTTATGACAGATATTTAATGTATTTACGTTAATAATTGCGAGTCGAAATATTTATATACTATGGAACAATTTACTCCCCACCTTCAATGCTCTTTGGCTGCCTTTATTGTCTAAACAAAATATCATATTTCATATAGTTTTTAGCTAAAAGAGGGAGGAAGAATTTATATATTATTCATATCTATTTTGTTCAAAATGGCTGTGCTAAACCATGTGAAGCTAGGGCGGGTAGCGGCCCGCCATTTAGATAGAAGATAAAGTTTGGTATGCGAGGCACTTGTTTCCAAAACAGCAACTGGATTGCCTTCAGAATACACGACTGTGATGACCTCCGATACTTCGATACGCACGCCCGGATATACGCCTCTATACAATTAACTTTTACCACGAGAGTACACGAACTATTTTTAGCTGGCATAATAAGGTATTCATTTGACTCATACATTTTTTACTGACGGTACATACATTTCAAGTATGTTGGTATTTATTCTGAAGAATTAATCATTAGCTATACCATTACCTTACCAGTTGGTAAATAACTATTGATTGATTATGTCTTTTTACCATAAATTGGCAGTTGCAAATTTATGCTAAAAATATATAATTAATTAGTATGCAATTTAATGCATGAATTTTACAAAAATATATTAATAGGTAGTATTCATTTTTAGATAAATAAAAACGAACAATGTAAATATTACTAACAATAATTTATATGACACAGTCAGCTAACATATAAATAAATAGCCTAGTCTCTTTACTAAATGACGGCGATTTAGCTTAGCTACCTTCCTGTTTTTGTACATGAATATTTCCATCAAAATTTGTCTTCAAGTTTAGAAGCTTTAATTTAGCAAGACTACTTCCTTAAATAATACCAAGAAGAACTATTGGAGAACATAAACCTTAATATTATAATAAAAATATAGAAAATAGTTTATATGTAAATTATAAGTTTAATTTTACACCTACAATAAATGTATTACCAGAAAGACATGAGTGGAAATGTATGAGACAGAGTTTGATTGACTGCACTCATAGATTTCTCACGTCAAATAACTCATCAAAGTGTTTCAGCGTTAACACATAAATAATGCAAAATACTTTATCTCTGTCTAGAAATAGCTCAACGTCTTAGAGCAACATCAGACTTGCCACTTTAATCCGCGATTTTGCGATTTTAGAATTACCTGATCACAAAACATTCAACCTGCATACCACATTTATTGGTAAGTTAGTTTAAAACACCGATTCTATATTTTCAATGGCTTTTATCTAGATAATTTGAACTGTCTAATCAATGTGTACGTTACTTTTAGTAAAACCAGATGAAACGTTGTTTTAAATGATATATAGATGAGGTGTATACAGCTTTTTTTCAGGTGATGGAACCAGTGCAGGTGTAGGGAGGTAACACCGCTTCATCTATTTCTAACGTAATGTAGTTCTCGCGTTTCGGTGGAAAAGTGTGGTTGCCGGATCGCTTATATATAATAATAATAATAATAATAATTTATTTCAG
>DWNE01002438.1:0-18864 GCA_018249875.1 Cecropterus toxeus | reverse complement strand
AAGCGTGTAAAAATCGTCAAAAACACGAAACTCGACGGCGTGAATAAAACGTATACATCACGCCTGGAAAAGGAAATTATAGACGTTATTTTTATATAATTTATTGTCTTTGTATTTCTTGACACTCTCGCTACGACATGAACTTATAAATATGAACGTATAAAATACTTTAAATGTTTGGGCTGCAAAACGTGCCAAAGAATTGTACGTAAATGCCTTTATAAACACAGGAGACATATAAAAAATATGTACTTTAGTTTACCTTTCTTCTTAGTATTGAAATTATTGTCGTAATTATTTAAAGATAAAACAGCGGACATCTACATGATTAAATTTTGGTATATTGTTTAGAAAAAGCTCAACATATTGATACATTTTCGCTCAATTACGATGTAAACTATATACCGACTTTACAAGTATATAATAAAAAAAAATTACTATCAACAGTTTTGGAGAAATGCTTGTCCAAATATACATACATGTATGTGAAAATAGCACAGTTCCATTAATAATAATCAAGAAATAATTGATAAATAGATTTCATTCCATAACACTAGTTACAGCCACGTTAACAGTGCACTTTGTTTTAACATAATGCAATAATCTCTTGCCGTGAAAGTAATAATACACCTACTTTATATAATTTCCAATTATAATAATTATTATTATAGCTGTCGGTGGGAAATATACACCCGCATTATTCAGTAACATATTTAATAAACGCAGTAAGCGGCTAAATCTAACAATAAAACGTTCTTAACTGCTAAAACCCAGCACTCAAAGCGTCATAACAAACATACATATCATTTGTACAATTACCGTATCATTTTTCACGGAGACCCAAATACGTTGCGTCGCAGGTCGTCGCCCGCCCACAACACCTCGTATTTCAACTCGTCACGATTTTATTGCTCCTCGAGGCTGTAAACGCCTAATTACCCAGTTTACAGTAACCCTGCCCTGATGGTGGCTGCTAAAAGTAGATATTGTTTTTTTATGTTTTCGTTTGAGATTGTACCAAACAAACATGCAGATGTCTATGAGCAGCAGCGACCAATAGACATCTTTGAGTAACATCTCTATTTTATGATGATACTTAAAGATATCCATGAGCAGGATTTAGAACCTGTTCTATACGCAGTGAGCACTATGCATGCAGTGACCACTTACTTTAGAAGGTGGTAGAATCAGTGCAGTTCGACCGAGGAGGTTCCACCGCCAAACCTATTTATATCATGTAGCAGTTCTTGCGTATCACTGGACATATGGATAAATCGCAAATACGTAATTCGTTTATAAATTGATTTCCGCAGAAGTAAACGCCGTACCGCCTACATACTGTCTTAGTAATTTATCGTCATGATATGGGAGATACGGAAAGGATTCATTCATTGTCCTTTTCTGCGAACACGGCAATATTTCGCCGAGGAAATGTATTGTAGTTTTCTTGAACAATCAAACCCACGCAAGACGGGAAAACATTCGGCTTTTAAAAGGTTCACTTTTCTATTTTTATTGAAGACAAATATTGTTCTTAGGTAGCAATGCATTTATGGCGACCTAGTAGATTTTATTCCCCTCGGGATTGTGTAAAGATTTCCGTAAACGGTAGTCAATAATTAGTCATAGCTAAGGCAGACCGATCACTTGGTGGACATTTGCAACACCATAGAAATACCATACCATGGAGAAAGAGTGACATAAGTCACCCAAGACCAAATAATTACTATAGACCACTCATAACTATGAACTACATACTGAAAAGTTGAGATTTCATAAAGGAAATATTACAATTGTTAGTATACATGTTTTTTACGCACGGTATGTGTCGTATGGTGTCGGTCAGTGACGGGATTTGTTGGTTTTAAATAGCACAATGTCTCTTTTGCCATGGATGCCAGGCGGTGACTAGTATCAAAAACTCCAATTAGAGGCGGCCTAAGTCTAGCAGTAGGCATCAAACGGATGATCGATAAAAGTTTCTCCTTTTAGCATTGTGCTTTAGATTGAACGGGATCAATACTACTTTTTTCCTAATATTCGTCTATACAAAAATATTAGAGTAGACATCGTGATCAGTATAGTTCTACTTACTAGAAGTGCAGTCTTTACGAGTTGCATGCATTATAAACACGACAGAGTAACATCGGTGATAAAACATAAAAGTGCCATTTACATACAATCTTGGGTAAATAAATTAAAAATTCACATGCTTTATGACTCTATCCAGTGATACGGAGAGTGACGGATAAGGGGTGATCCACATTGTGCTGGACTGTATCGGAATTCATACCGAATTTATAGTAAAATATTCAGGAATATACATAATTATTATAAGATTGATAGATCCACGAGTCTGTTCATTACTTATACTTGCAAAAGCTATCCTTTTTGCTTTTCTCGAGTACTAAGAATAAAAAATAATAACAGTTTCTATATTTTTTTAATTATTATCTGTCTGTTTGTGTGTGTATACATTTTAGAAACGCGAATTAGACCTCAGGGCACATTTTTTTAAACACAAACATATTTTAACACAAAGATGCTCAAAATAATTAAACTAATAATTCAGGTCAGTTATCTTCTTTATTTAGTTTCGAAAACGAATACGTCTTTAGAAATAAATAAAATAATAGCCGACTAGTTAATCGAGAGGTTTGAAATTCGAATCCAACACCTTTGAGTTTTCATTAGAAAATATAGTAAGGAAAAGGACACGCGTGAGAGATCTTTATTTATTTTAAACACAAATCTTAAAACCCTACACGCTTATTGGCAGAGACCCTTAGGTCCCCAGAGCAACGCTCCAGCCATTTTACGACGTCGGGACGTATCGCGATGTTAAATTAAAAGATTTACTGATAAATCTCGAATTTTGTGCGAATGAACCAGATTACTATGTAACTGACATTCAATTAGTCAGAAATATCGTCTTGCCGGGATTATTTTATTCAATTTTCATGTATAACTACGTTATTCTCATTATTATTTCGAATGACTTCAAATTTATTATAACAATTTGCATGTAGCTTTTAAATGAACATCTGAATGCATTAAGGGTTGATTCTTTTATTTAAAAACCTAGCAGTAATATCGATAAATTGAGATACTAGATCCCGGGGATTCAAAAGACGGTCAAAAGAGACTTCGGATGGTTAGAGAGGACTAAATTACATAGTTATTACAAGAATTACGACATAAGTTTACATATACGATAATTGTGCGATAACCGCCTTCCCTAGATCCCGGGGATTCAAAAGACGGTCAAAAGAGACTTCTGATGGTTAGTGCAATTACACAGCATTTTGGGGCTACCTTACTTGCTATCGGAATACGGAATCACGATTGACCACGTACGATCCCCCGTAGTTTCTCCTTCTTCCAGGATCCTGGGAAGACTCCACGCGGTCCACCCAACACGTCCACACACACAGGCCTTACAGGTAACAGCTTTTTTTTAGTCCACACACTTAGAGTATACAAATAGTTCATATATTCACAATTAAACAAGGAAATTGAAGATAATAAGTTCCACATATACGCTTTTGTGTGATCCGGTAATCGTCGGTCGTTTCAACAACGCTTTTCGTAGCTCGACGCGGCCAATGATGGTTTCCGATTGGCCGAACCCTAAGAGTCGTAAATACGCTTTCTACACTCACGCTTTCTACAATCATAGTCCCACACTAGGATTTTCTCCTGTGTCGTGGGTACCATGGACTCGCAAAGACTAATACATAAACACCCAGACCCAGAACAGAAATCTAAACTCATCATTCTTATTTCTGTCTGGCCGGGAATCGAACCCGGGACCCACTGTGCGTCAGACCGGTATGGTGACCGCTCCTCCACGCGATTCGTCAAAATATAGTATTTTTGCGTTATTTATTCAATAGTATATACATAGTACACAGACCCGAAATATAGTACAATAGCATAATATATTACAGTACGGTTGGCAACCCTAGTTCTACCAGCTAAAAATTTAACTTATTTATGAAAAAAGCATGTTGTAGGACCTGCAAAATATCGAAAAGTGAAAATAGAATCAATTTTAGATTCTACCGTCTTACTTTATCTTTATATTTATCTCTATATTTTTGTGATGTTTTTATCTATCTTTACTTCAATACCTCTTGCTCGAAGCCAATCCATCTTCACCAGTAACTTTCCATCTGACACAACCGCAGTCAAACTCGTCTACATGTAACCTATCAAATAAATAAATCAAAGTCTGAGTCCGCCTGTTTTTTTTGGAAGTAACTTTCATTTCTAAGCCATTTATGCTTTCAATTTATCCATTGAAGTGCAAATATTGAAATCGAATAAATTGATTTAGACGGGACCTAAAAAGGGGACTTAACCTTTTTAGGGTTCTGCACCCAAAGGGTAAAAACGGAACCCTATTACTAAGCCTCCGCTGTCCGTCTGGCCATCTGTCCTTCTGGCCGTCTGTCCGTTTGTCCGTTTGTCCGTCTGTCCGTCACCAGGGTGTATCTCATGAACCGTGATAGCTAGAAAATTAAAATTTTCACAAGTACTGTATTTCTGTAGCTGCTATAACAACAAATACTAAAACAGAATAAAACAATTATTTACGGGGGCTCCCATACAATAAGCTTGTTTTTTTACCGTTTTGTATAGATAATGATACCGAACCTTCGCGCGCGAATTCAACTCGCACTTGGCCGGTTTTTTTTTAATTCTCTTCTACGTTAGACGTCAGGAGGGTAACATTCCCCGAGCGTCTGCATGTAAGTATGTCCGTTTCTTTGGCCCTCGCCAGACTTGGCTGTAGAGAGTCAAAATCCTAATTTTGACATATGAAGTTTCGTGGAATTTTCTCAATTGTGATATAGACGTTAACCTTAATTATAGTTAAATTCTCAGGCAATATGACTGAGAAATTATGCCTGTAATTGAGAAAAGAATTTGGCAAAGCACTACCGTGCTTTTCAATGATACTTAGATATAAATTCTAACTTCTAATTATTTTAACTAAATCAATTGTAGTGGAGTGTACCGTGTTGGAGTAGCTTATAAATAAATAAACTTATCACAAAGAACTAATAGTATTACCAACTTAGGTTGATGAAATACATTTTATTAATAGACGTTTATATATTGTGTCATTTGGCTACGATTTCGTATAAAACAAAAGAAAGAACTTTAAGAAAACAAAGCCACTCCATCTCCAAGTTTTATTAGCAGGCAGTGAAATTCGCAACAAGTCGTTGACACCGGCGCCGGCTAATGCGTGTTTCCTGCGTCCTTAGCTCCGGCCCTTCATCAGAAACTTGAAATCTGTGCCCTAAGTACGAGTTTATTACGTTTCCTTGAAACGATCATCGTTTACGCTCTCGCCCAAACTTGTATATTGCATGGTACGGCTGGGAAAAAAAACGTAAACGTGTAAACGTTTTCCGTCTCATTTGGGCTCAAAGAAAGATGTCCTTATATCTGGATACAATAGATTATAGTGGTCGGGTGCAACCCCCCTGTAAGAGGCCTGGAGTACACTAACAAGTAGCTACAATGTAAATCAGCTGAGGAAGGTACGGGTTAGCGGCCTACATCGAGTTCGTCAGGCCAGTCCTGAATTAAAGGCAAGTCCTGCGCTCTAAGGCTAATGACCTCTGAACTTCCACCGATCATCATTTTTTAAAGGAATCGGCTACTGTCATTAGCTTGGCATCACGCCCTTTAAATGCATCCGGTAATGCATATTAGTAAATGAACAATGAAACAAAACAAATTCCAACGAGAAAAATTATAGATACAGGGATAATCCTCAATTTGATAACACCCCTATATACCTTTTTTGGGAGCAACGCCGGGTTATGTGGGAGTTTTGTGTGGGATCGGGCTGTGTGGAGGACTCCGGAATCTCCAACGTAACACAACTGGAGTCCTCTAATCGCGATGCCCTTTAGAGCTCTTTCCCGATGAGCATTTACGCTTACCGTGCTCGGTGTTTACGACGGCATGCGACCACACGTAGAGGACGAATTTGTAATGTAAGTCGGAAAAAAACATTTGAATGAAAACATTTCTTTCGAACGCTGCTTCAACGATGAGATATTTATTATGAACGAGAGATAGATAATGAACGACTTCTTAGTCATAGAGGATAAGGATCATTCCTTATCGTATAAGTAAGTATCATCTCGAATGATTGAAACACGAGATTTTTTGTTCTATTAGTATTATCTCTTTACGCAACTAACAGAAATATCATATAATTCTGTTAAATAGTTTTAGGGTTCCGTGGCCAAAGAGTAAACCCCGCTGTCTGTCTGTTTGTCTGTCCGTTTTATATTACCAGACCGTATTGCCTGAACCGTGATAGGCAGCTGATATTTTCGGAGATGACGTATTTCTGGTTCTGCTATAACAACACGTACTAAAGCAGAACAAAATAAATATTAAAGGGGGGCTCCCATAAACTGCAACGTGACTTTTTATCTCAATATTAATAACGACAACAGTTAAACACTTGAATTATTCCCAGAATATTTAGTTATATATTCACTTTAAAAATAAATGATAAAATAAAAAATATATATAACTAAGGGGGGCTGCCATATCACAAACGTGTTTTTTTGCCGTTTTATAGATAATGGTATAGAACCCTTCGTGTGTTAACCCGACACGCACTTGGCCGATTTTATTTTCATACCCAACACGTCAGCCCATAGGTATTCTAAGTTATAGGTATTCTAAATTAAGATAGTCTAAGCAAATTAGTTAAGATGTCAGAAGCAACCTTATGATGCAGTTATTGACAGGGTGGTTAATAGAGGTTAAATAGCTTTTCTGGACGCCCTAAGAGGCACTTGGAAAACAATTCATAGTTTTTGTCTTATTGAATGTAGAATAACGTCGCATTGCCTATAACTATCGGCCGATAGAGACAGTTAAAATAAATGATAGACAGTTAAGATATATACCTACATACTTACATTTTGACGACCCGTCTGGCCGAGCGGTCACCATATCGGTCTGACGCGCAGTGGGTCCAGGTTCGATTCCCGGACAGAAAGAAATATGAATCATGAATTTAGATTTCTGTTCTGGGTCTCGGTGTTTGTGTATTCGTCTCTGTGTATCCATGGTACCCACTACACAGGAGAAAATCCTAGTGTGGTGCTATGAGTGTAGAAAGTGTGTTTGTTTTTTTTATACTTACCGGTAGAATTATAACCCTACTTTCATATCGTTGTTGGGTTATGTGAATATATTAAAATTTCAATGCTAAATTCGTTATTCAACTTGCAACAAGTCGTTGACACCTCTGTCGCCTAACACACACTCGGTCCACATATCCCTCGTCCCTTCATTATAAACTGGGCGTCAAACAAAACAATAACAAGCTCATTATATAAGCGATAAATCACTTTCTCTATATAAATCACATTTTCTAAATAGAAATAAGCGAATAGTATACATATGTACATACGCTTATGTAAGGGGGGTTTTTGGAGGACTGATTTTTCTTCTCGCCTATGCTAAAGGAGGAGCCCTTTGTATAGGCGAGACAAGAAATTTTTCAGTCTTTTTTACTTGTCAATGAATTTCGAAACGGCAGGAAATTAGCTTTTTTTATTGAAAATTATGAAATAAGTTTTTTGTTTTATCGTTTTAATTTAGTTATTCAACGTAAGAAACTGCTTTACGCTAAACAGGTGTGGTGATGGTACCTCCCCGGTCAAACTACACTGGTTTACCACCTGGTACGCCAAAACGTATAAAGTGAATGTACTAAATGTAGGCGTTGTATATGTAAGTAATATTTACTGCTATCAAGCCACGCTAATGAAAATGAAATTCTTATACCTAAAGTTCTGAACTATATGAATAACTCCAGCAAACTTCTCACTTAACTACTTAACATGAAGCATACACGCCAAACATTGACAACTTTAGCACTAAACGTTATAGGAAAACTTGTCTGGAATGTAAGTGGATTCCTGAATTGAATTTCACTCCCCGAAGCTCCATCTAAAACTTAGGGAAAAACCGCTGACGGAGATAGAATGCAATTAGTTAAAATTAATTTTCATAACTAACGCTAACGAAATCACACAATAAAACTCACAAATTGGCAAAGACAAACTTTGCGGTCAGCGGCTCTCAAACTTCTTGGGACAATAGATGTACTTAGCCTTCGGATAAAATGACTTTTCATTTTATCTTTATACCAACGTAAAGGAAATAAATTGGAAGTTAAAGCTGAAATTATGATTAGAGGTAACGTAATAATTTCTTAAATATATGAATATTGGAGTGAAATGTAGCAACATTCGATCAGGACTGGAATGAATGACAAATGTTAGCTAAATATCATTCCCGTTTTCATTTTCATAGACAAAGCCGTTGGGCAGAATTATTAACATTTGACAGCTGCCATTAAACCTTGTCACAGACAATGCGAACGTTTTGAAAATACCCAGTTGGTTCGTACCTTCCTGTACCAATCCACGTGTAAACAAATAAATTCAAAATTTGCAAAAAACGTCATATATAAATATTGTAGTTTATTAGCTGTGGAACAAAAAAAAGAACCAAATAAACCATATGATAAGCATTAAAATTCTTTGAAAAGTTTGAATACCACTGGTCTAGACAAATTCGTTCCGACAAAGTTATTCTAAAACTTATTTTCATCAATGAAAGTGACAATTCATCTTGAAATTCCGCTTGAAGCATAAACTTAGCTAAGCGAATTTGAACCGTATCTCTGATGCAATTTACAACTTTAAATCGATGATATCCCGATTCCCGTATGCGTTAAGGGTGGAGTAGTTTAAATGTAGCCTGTGGGCACTCTATACTACCTACAAGTAAATAGTAGACTAGTGATGTGCCAGATCCGTGTCCGGTTAGATGCGGATATAATATCTGTAGTTTCCGTTTCTAACTGGCGTATCTCAGACTGATCTTGATCAATATTAAATATCATTATGTATATGAAATTTCAAATATAGTTACAAATCTTTATACTACTTACAAGAAAATAGTAGATTTCAGTGATGTGCGGCAACCATATCCGCCCGTAGTAGTTTGCGGATCTTAGACGGATCTTTTTTTATATTAAGTTTCTTCATGTGTGTCAAATTTTAAACATAGATAAGATATAAAGGATAGTGACAACTTAAGAACAGATAGGCCGCGTAGGAACTCGTTTAATGTTCCTTATCATTAGAAGTAAATCTCTGAATACCCACTTCGACTAGTTGTACAATAGTTCGCAATACAAATAATATAGTGGGCTAATTGCTTAATAACTCGTAGATACGGTAAATAAAGCTCGTTTTTATTAAAACATATAACTGCTCACTGAACCTGAAACAGAGTAATTGAGTGAACTTTTACAAATAAGTTGTATAAGGGTCTCTATACGTTATGTTCAAAAGCGTTCATGTTGTAAGTGAATTGACGTTATTAATGGGGAATGAAGTTGAACAATGGTAATAAAAACAAACCATATCATTTGGACCTACGGTATGAAATTCCAGCAAAAACACATAAAAAGATAAATAATAAGTTAAACCTATTTGATATTAAATTTCCAGAACTTTTAGAATAATATTGAGTATAAAATTATTTTGAGACTTATATCGAGGAACACCTTAACTTATGCTACAGGTGTTTTCTTAGGATGAGAAGGAATGAACCCTGTCCACCAGAATGTACGTTGAATTTATACATTGTTTACATAAAAAATACATATATTTATGATGTTTTCTTTCGCCATTGAATCATATAAATGTTAACTTAATAATTCTTAATCTATATAAAGTCTAAGTATCAAACAAGCATGCCTAGTTCAGCTGATGTTAAGCTGCCATTACTGCACGGATATTTGTAAATAACTCCACATATGCCAAGTATGTATACAATAACAAAACGCATGAACTGCTTCAAGCAGGAAATAAGTGTAGGTCCATTGGGCCCCAAGGCCCAAGGGGGCTCAAATAGGAGCCCCCTTCAAAAGGTGCACCGAAGCCTTGGAAGAGACTACAGGTTATGTGGGATTTTTAACCACTAAAACCCTTTCGGTGGCCTTCCTTAGCGCTTGCAAGGAACTCCGGAATCTCCAATGGATCGCACCGGTGACCCCTCATCTTTCTCATCTCTCGGGAAACGTGTAACTGAGTATGATAGTACCTACGAAATTAAAACCATTAGGCTAACACTAGTCGACAATAAAACCAATATGTAAAGAAATATTTTAGCCCAACGCCCTTAAAATGGCGATTTAGTTAACAGATAATGCAACTCTGATCATAACCATAAGATACCTACGTCACTCTTGACGTGTGCAGGTCGTTGGCCGACCTGTTTGATTTATCACCCTTTCCGACGCTCATAAGGGCAATAAAGTTAGATCAGGAGCTGTTTCTGTTATTGTGACAATTTCTTACTTACTAGATTAGTTACTTAGATTAGCTGGCACATCTCTTCAACTAATAATAAGACTAAATAAGACTGAGATATCATTTATGTTAGTTCTTAGGCGTAGGTACTCATTTTCCCGCCGAAGACACCAGCTAACGGACGATTTATTTCTATTTACTAATATTATTTAGATTATCTGGCTCAGGTACCTTCAACTATGAATGGTTCATTATAGTTCATTGATCATTAATTATAGTAGTTAGTCAATTCAAAGTTGAAGGAACCTGACGCTTATGACTAACAGAATAAAATTATCTCAGATTTTCAGGCCAATCAACGAAAAATCATTATTTACGTTTTTCGCATTTCCATTGACATTGCACGTTTAAGTGTTTCTTTTCTGCCATAACTCGCAGAACGTTAACAATAACAATGATTGTATAGAGGAAACATAATCAATGCGTGCTAAGGCTACAGTACCATTAAAACAAGTTTTCTCGAAACAACTCCTACATATTCCTATATCCCTACATCTACATATTATGTTTACATTTTTATGTTTTCGGCCGAGCCTTATTTGGTGACAAAACTCTTTGTAGTTCAACTCCAGAAGCACCATCGCCACATCTAATTCTGCCTACAGTAGTGTATAGCGCTGCTGTGTCCTGATCTAAAGGGTGCGGTAAGGGAGATATACTTATCCGAGGCCTTCTAACTCAATCCTCAGGAGTAGCAATGCATCTGCGGCTAACTTCAAGTAAGACTGATCTTGTCTGGGAATGATTACAGATGTCCATGGGAGGCAATGAACACATTTCATCAGGTGGACTGCTCGTTTGTAACTTCCATATTACAAAGAATACAATTTATTTTCATATTAGCCGTTTTACATAATTTCTTCAACGGTGTTTTAACATAAGTTATTTAAAGTAAGTTATAAATTTGTCAAAGCACTACCGTGTTTTTCGATTAATAATTATTAGAACACAAACTATAAGCCCGGAACCTGAAACAATTATTTGTAACTTAGTTGGTTTTAGTTAAGTTTGCTAAAGTTAAACCCTATGTACACGCACCGTGCTTATCCAAACAACGCATGAAGTTCACGGCCATCACGTGACATTGTTGACCACACTAGCAAGATCAACTTTGTAGACTTAACATCTGTGGCACGTACGACTAAAGTTCTGTAAACATTAGAGATAGTAAACCCACAGATTTATATTAAACTCATAGGCACAACAATGTGTTGTCTTTTAATGTTTGCAGTTTTATTGCAAAAAATGATCGTTCGTTCAATAAAAACGTTAGTAATAAATAAAAATTATATATGTTTCAAAAGGTAACTTCTAGAGTCGATATCCTAGAGTCAAAATGTACAGGAATAAAATAATAAGAATGGAAACATGCCTTAAGCGCCATCCATAGACCCTGAGAAAGTCTAAGTCACAACTACGAATCATCTGGCTGGTTGCATCTGGATTGTTTTTAGTTTTTGCTATCATGCGTATCATCATAATTATATCACATCGTAAATACGTTCATACATTTTCAGCTGTATAATAAGTACAAACGGCAAATATATGTAAGTTTATCAGGTTGTGGTACCAGTCCAGTTCCACCGGGAAAGTATCACCGTCAAGCCCATTTCTATCGTGAAGCAGTTATTGCGTTTCGGTTGAAGGTATGGTTGACACGTATGTATGAGACGACCTCGGGATTGGTAGCGCATCTGTGATCGACTTCAGATAGAACCTTTGTTCTATATGAAGTCGCTTATTGCATGCTCCTTTGCTACTTTAGTCTGCTAAAAAGTAAGTTACGTACGGTAAGTACAACAAAATTATTGTTTTGTATATATCATATTCCCTAATGTATACCTAGCACCTGATGTGCGTAGCGTAGTCTGACCCGAGTACTCACCAAGGGGTTATTTACGTAGCTCTAAATCACTAGCACAGTTGGATAGTCTGTGCTGTGTTTAATTGCCTGGAAATATAATGGTTTACAGCAACATTGACAAATGCCTAGAATTACAGAAGTAAGTATAGGTATAGCATTAATAACTTTTTATTAATGAAGTTATTGAACTTATTATAATCGCCCTGATCACTTGAAACAAATTAGCAATAACATTTTATTTTTATATAATAGAAGTATGCGATCCGCTCCACCCTCACATTCAACAGACTAACAGAACTTCTACTTAAAATTGGACTAATCAAATATTGGTTCTACCGTTTTGCAATAAATATTTAAATATTGGAAATCCGGCTCCTGGTGTAATCCATCAGTCAAACGCGTTCATACAGCATCGTAAGTCGTAATTTCCTCAAAGTACAGATATACCGACACAATGTTAGATATGTATCAGACCCTCATAGTGCCCTAATCAGAGTAAACAGTTTTTTTTTATAAGAATGAAGTAACAACCGAGAATGCAGCCCACATGATGGTAAGTGGTTACTGCCACAATGCCACTCATGGACACGTGTGAGCAACTTCATAAAGAACAGGGTTCTACCTGAAGTCGATCACATATGCGTTGCTACTCCCGAGGACTAAGATGATCGCCTCATATATAAGGGAGCCGGCAACTACACCCTTCCACCGAAACGCATGAATTGCTTCACGCTAGATATAGGTGTGACGGTGGTACTTCCCCGATCGAACTACATTAGTTCTACCACCCGGAACCAGTTGAATTTACTACCATGATAGTATCAAAGCATAGTCTACTGTTGCGTATCATTAATAGAGATAAATTAACACTAAAGACAAGGTTCATATATTTTTCTTTATAAAGCACGCAGTCCACGTGATGGTAAGTGGTAATTGTTGCCCATAGACACCTGTGATCAAACCCACTTAAGATCAGAGTATTATTTGAGGTTGCCTACATATAGATACATCGCTACTCCTGAGGGCCAACGCCTCCGGTAAGTATGTCTCCTTTACCTAGCCTTGCCAAATGGGATCCAAAAGGAGGATATGTCCTCTTCTTCCATGTTTTGTCCTCCTGTCCACCCTAACAATGATGAATACTAAATAGAGCAAATAAAGGAACCGAGTAAATTTTTTATAAAAAAAAAAGTCTCCTTTTTAAACCAATCTGTCCTCCTTTATCATCTGACAAACCTTTTTTTGTATCGGGGAGAGGGGACCTTCAAAAGGTTCCCGACGCTGTGGGAGCAACGCCGGATTATGTGGGATTTTTATCGCACTAAAAACCGCCCGGTGGCCGTCCTCAGCGCTGTGTGGAGGACTCCGGGATCTCCAACGGAACACAACCGGAGTCCTTCGAGCGCGCTGGCCCTTTCACGGCCCTTTTCCGGGGAGCATTACTCTCATCTTGTCTTCAGGTTTTTACGATGACATGCGACCACACATGCCACCGTCCTTCCCGGGGTCGCTTGACTGGGCGGCTCGAGCTCCCACTATTACCACCCGCAAATAGCCTCCTTTTGGTCGCCTTTTACGACAAGCAGGTACAATACCGTAACCCTAATCTGGTCCCGAAACTACAAGGACATCATCTGGCATACCTACCCTGACCGTACCTTTCAGACCAGAACACAGAAACTTAACATTGCTGTAATTAGGCAGAAGTAAGTGTGACGGTGATGCTTCAGGATTCGGATCACAGAGGATCACCTTCATGAAAGCATTGGTCGCTTATCATTTTATAGGCACTTATAATAAACTTACATGTGCTTAATATTATGATCTGTTACACGAAACCCTTAGAAGACAGTTCATTTTATAGTCCATTAAATCCCACATTTGCAGATATCCTTGACCCATATACTAAAGGCTGAGGATATCTTAAAACTGTAACAGTCTCATGCATTTTATTGCTGAGACCTCAAATGTCCTTAATTTCGGCCATCACATATCTTTATGTAAGTACTTAAACATAATACCAGTATCACTCAACCTACAAAGTATTTTACTGAAAAAAATAGAAAAGTAATTTTGAATGGTTCAGATTTTTGCTGCAACATATCCAGATCGAGAATAGTTTAGTCTGAAATTCATTGGTTAAAATCCTTTTCGACTGCAACAGTTAAGATTTATTTGACTTATGCTCTTAATCATAACTACAGATCATCATCATCAGTTTCAAGCTTTAGTCTACATAAAAAGCTACAGAGTTTGTAAGATTAGGTTGAGTTATACAAGAAAATGATAAATGGATCTAATTTGTGGGCAATTTAATTAATTCCATATTTATCACCGTATTGTTCTCCTTTAATTTGTCTTGAGTTTTGAACTGGATGCTTTTAAAAGTTTTAAACAATTTTTGCTTTTTTTTACATTTATAACAATCATTGTGTTACTATGTGACTACTTCTATCGATCGTCGATCATCGATCATTTCAAATAAAACACAATTTATAGATCGAAAAGGTGCAGATTTATGATTCTTATCTCAAGTTAAAATGTAGGAGTCTCAACAGTATAATTCAGCTTGCATAGTGCCATCTATTATGCTGCGAATGAACTATTTATGATAGGTTACTTATTCAAAGAACAACTCTGTGTTCTTTTTACTTTCAAATTATGTAATCATTTGAAGTGTACCAATGTAACAATAGGGGAAAATAACAATTCACATAAATAAATGTAATTATTATGCATTTCTTTTTATTGAGTATGTGATATCTGAGAAAAGTGATTTTATTTTTTATTAATTGTACAAAAAGTAGGTATGAATTTTTACGTCCATAATATGTGTGTACACACATGATTTTTTTATATTGTATTGTATGTTTACTCAAAAATGTACAACTTAAAACAGGCAACACATTTTTAAAAAGAATAATGTCATTGTATGTAGTTAAATCAAACGTCACCATAAAGTCAGTTGCGACCTCCATTCATCCTTCGCTGCATAAGCGGCGATTAAAACTCAAATATTACGAAAAAAATAACAACATCGCACCCAAAAAGCTAATAACAAGCTGATAAGTGTACTGCATTTATAATTCAAGTGTAGGTATAAAGTGTTAAGTGAAAATGGCGTTGAAATCTTCACCGGTACTAGGTTGGGCAACACGTCTAGCTCGCCGCAGTTTTTCCTCTTCGCAGGCTTTAGCTTCGAAGCCTGTGACCGTCCGCGATGCCTTGAACCAGGCGATCGACGAGGAAATGGAAAAGGATGAAAGAGTTTTCGTATTAGGCGAGGAGGTCGCTCAATATGACGGTGCTTACAAAGTCACAAGGTTGGTTTATGTGTAAAAATAACCCTTATAACTAAAAACTTATGTGTGTTGCACACAATAATTGGGTTATTAGCCTTTTTTATACATAGTATTAAGTATTTCCTATACTGACACATATTTTGTTATTGCAAAAATCAAAGTAATTTTTTTGCAATGTTATATAACCAAGAAGCATTGCAATTTCTCTAGTCTTAACAGCTGATATGCTGTTCGGATCGCTACAGTGTGTAAAACAGCTTGAGAGATAAAAAATCTGTAGCTATAGAATGTTCATACTATATACAACTACATATACAAATTAAATATCACATTATCTTTGTTGTTTTAAGATTTGTTTTATCTCATCATAGATTGTACGTCATATAAGTATATGACGTACAATTTATGCCGAACCTGTTATATCAAGTGCGATAAAAGATCTGGTTATCTGCAGCTATTACCTAAAAATCAGGCATGTGCATTGTATATTGTGATATCAGTTTATAACACCACTCCTTCTCTTTCCATGTATGTCATGGGAGGCGACTAAGGCACAAAAACCAGGAGATTAACAGTAGCATCATTCAGTGTTGTATCAATTCCCAATGTGGTCATCAACATGCCTACTAAATGGAGAAACTTTGTAGGAAAACCCCCATTACAGTGGCTTATGTCCAGCAGAGGATCCCATAAGGCGATGGAGGGAGGTGTATCAAATTTATCTAATACAAAGGTCGCTTTAAGTGCTGGCGTTTGTAAGAGATGCTGAAATGCCTTATATTTCAATTTACCTTAAAGTAACCCTCATAGTAATATGTTTGCTACTGCAAGATTTTCCATAGCGACAAAAAAGGAATAAACATTATAATAATAACATATGGTCATCATCAAAGACCCTCACAAAAAACTATAGTGGTCAAGCTTTACTCTCTTTGCTGAGCATGAGTCATGGAGAGGCTATAGTCTACTATTCTGGCCAAGTAATAATCGATAAAATTCCATTCACCTTAGAAAACTCCTTTTTGGGGAACTCATGCAATTTTTTCATGTTTCCTTTAATGTTATAGAAAGTGATGATAAATTTCTAATAACGTAATTAATTAAAATAAAGGTGCATAAAATTTAAATCACAGACCTCTACAAAAAATTACAGACATCTATAAAAAAATTAAATAAGTAAGAAACACATTGATGCAGGAAAGCGATTTTGTCGCATCTTGAAAACATATGATTATTTCTTACATACCTAAAATCAATTACACTAATTTTGCAATAGTTTTATGGATTAAAATATAATAGTGAATACTTTGAATTCCATTTACAAAAATAAGATACCAATAAAACATTCTAATTTAAGGATAATGATATTTCTTTGAAATGCATTTTTTGAGATATGACAAAATTGCTTTCTGGAATCGACATAATAAATATTGTCATTCTATGAATTATATGGTGTTCTGAGAATATGTTACAAAATAAAATATTTCTACAATATTTCGATTTTCCTCCATAGTAAACACATTTTTCTTATATTCTTCTATTATAGTATCATAAAATTTATGATGAAATTATCATAACACTTGCACTATTCTAAATCAGAAACTAACATTCATCATTAAGACATAATGTTTGGGAAAAATCTAATAGGAAGTAACTAACTATAATATATAATAACAAATAACCATTGTTTATATACAATTTCAGGGGCCTATGGAAGAAATATGGTGACAAAAGAGTAATAGACACACCCATCACAGAAGCTGGTTTTGCCGGTATAGCTGTGGGTGCTGCCTTTGCTGGCCTCAGGCCTATTTGTGAATTCATGACCTTCAACTTCTCCATGCAGGCTATTGATCATGTAAATATAAAAAATACTTACCTGAAATTGTAATACTATTTTTTAACACGTTCACGGACACTACAAAAGTGCTGTGTCACTACAAAATTTCATACATTGCCTTGAATTATTTTTTTAACCTCATGATATGATAGTAAAAAGTAAAAATTTCATGTGCTGTGACACTATAAAATGCCCTTGCTTGTATTAGTATAGAAAATGAAACGCATTGAGGCATACTGCTTATATACAAATGAAAAGTTAACAGTTGACAGGCGTACCATCATAATATTTTTTTCAAGAAGCGTTCTGTCTGTGAACGTGTTAATTTTATAGTTATACCAAACAGATATGCTGTCCAACTGATGGTAAGTGGCTACTGCTACCTAAGAACACATGTGATCAACCCCAGATATAATTGCTAACTGTAAGATCTAAACTGGAATTCTTTGCATAAGTTGGAATTCCTTGGATAAGCATGTTTCCCACACCACTTAAACCAGAACTGTCGCACATATTGCTGTTATTTTCAGAAAGAAATAAGACAAACCACAAAGGTTTCTAACACTTATGAACATAATCTACAAATATACTTGCTGTTAATTTTAAAAGTGAATAAATAAATATATATAATATGATATCAGTCTGCTCTCATTGCTTGATCTGCTTAATAAAATTTTACTCCTTCAATACTCTATTGCTTAACTTTTCTTTTTTATAAGATTTGCATAAACTGATGAAAAAGTGAACAGTGTAGCCTAGTCGTTTTAACTAATTATTATCACTTGCCTCCTATAGAAAGTAAGAACATTTAATTACATTTCATTGTGATTAAAAAATACTTGGGGCAGATAAAGATGTCCATGGGCGGCGATGTTCACTGACCATCTTGAAGACAGTATGTCTGCTTGCTACTTTAGTATTATAAAAAATATATCACCTGTTTCCAGGTAATAAACTCAGCAGCGAAAACATTCTACATGTCAGCAGGCCAAGTGCCAGTTCCGATAGTGTTTCGTGGTCCCAACGGGGCTGCCGCGGGCGTCGCCGCCCAGCACTCGCAGTGCTTTGGCGCCTGGTACAGCCACTGTCCCGGTTTGAAGGTTCTCATGCCGTACTCTTCGGAAGATGCTAAAGGTTTGTGAAGTAGTAAAATTGTGGTTACCTATATTTAAAAATAAGTGTCATAATGGTTCATTGTATTGCGTGGATTTTACACAAATAGTTGCTTTCCATACATATATCAAAAATGAAAGATTCCTGTGTCTGTATATTACAAATATTTGCAAAAAAAATTGCTTTGAGGATTAAAAAAAGAAGAAATGATAGAAATTTCTACAATCGTTATTATTGAAGTGAAACTTCTTTAGGCGCATGAGGGTAAAATTTTTACAGATGAAACGTCACGCCGGTATGCAACGG
>DWNE01002437.1:0-18867 GCA_018249875.1 Cecropterus toxeus | reverse complement strand
CGGCGGCTGCGTGACCCGGCGCGTTTCACAGAGCTACGCGTGTCCACCGTGCGTCCCGTTGACCTCATGGTGGAGGCCTCGCCCTGGTACACCGCATGACCTCCCGCCTCATACAACTGGCGGGCGTAACACAAAGCTAGGAAACTAAAGGAGGGGGTACCTGTGTGACCCGGCGCGTTTCACAGTAGTGCGCGTGTCCACCATACGCCCCGCTGGCCTCATGGTGGAGGCCTCGCCCAGGTATACCTCATATGTATAAGGTATACCTAGGCCAGGTAGGGCAGGGGTTAGTCTTGGCTGTCTCCTTGTCCGAGCAAATTCTCAAGGGAATTGCGTCAGTATGGGTACGTCTGCCAGTATGAGACAGCTACATGTAGCTGTCACACACTGACAGCCTGCCACCTATATCGCTGATGGCCTTAGTATATGAGAAGCTATGCGAGTAAGAAGACTCTTGTCTGGAGGACGTAACACGATAAAATTTTATTGACATTACAGCATTGCAGTCCACCTGATGGTAAGCCAGTTGGCCACTGCCACCCATGGACATATGTAATGGATCCCAAATAAGATCAGATTCTTACGTGAGGTTTGTCACAGACGCGTTGCTACCCCTGAGGATTAAGTTGGAACGCCTCGGATAAGTATGTATCACTTACCGCCCGCCTTTCAGACCAAAAAAAAGCAAGTCTTAACATTCCGGTTGTGATAAAAAAAATACAGACGAATTGAGAACCTCCTCCTTTTTCAAAGTCTGTTAAAAAATAGGTGTGGCAGCGCGGCGTACGAGATAGAATTTCGGGTAGAACACGAGACTACCGGGTAGAAAATACAAATAAACCGTCCTTTTTTATATTAACCATGAATTACAAAAAAAAGACATTGACGAAGGTATTCGACACGAGTTCGATAATCCAATTTAATTTATCCCCATATCGCGATAACTTGTAGAGTGGCCCTCGAACAAATATTTGCCCAACCGATATATGAAGTAATTTAATTTGATTATGCAGAAATAGGATGAATGTATTGGTTGTTTGTTTGTGTTGGCACTTGACATTATCATATCTGTATAGGTTGATGTTTACTTAAATTTCTATCGCCACAGAAATTTATTATTACGTATTAAATCAACTAATCGGTGTTTAAAATCACGAAAAACTGAAAAGATTAATCAAAAAACTGAAAATATGCCGTATGTATGAATATATTTTATTTTGAAAACACACGCTTTCTACACTCATAGCCCCACACTAGGATTTTCTCCTGTGTCGTGGGTACCATGGACATATAAAGACGAATACACAAACACCCAGACCCAGAACAGAAATCTAAACTCGCAATTTATATTTCTGTCTGGCCGGGAATCGAACCCGGGACCCACTGCGCGTCAGACCGGTATGGTGACCGCTCCGCCACGCGGGTCGTCGAGTTTCATATACTTTAGTTTAAAATAATTTGAAACATACATACAATATGTGTTAATTTAATTCAATAAAATATTTTTTCTTTTCAATTCAAATCAATTCAGTTCAAATTCAAACTTCTTGTTTTTTAATTTGTTGCTCCAGACTGCAGGACTGCAATTGTAGCAGACGTATTTTTTGTCGCCAAAGAACATAACATAACAACTCCTCATTTAAGAAAAAAATATAAACTGCTCCTTAAAAATACTTGAAGAAGGTGACATATTTATTTAAGATTTTTTTTATGTGATATATGATGATGATGAACTGAAAGCAGTTTTGGTGAACGGCAGCAAACCGAAACTAAACTGGAACCCGTTTTTTTACCGAATTTCGATCGAAACCGAACTTTCGGTCGGACATTTTAAATTTTCATTTATGTTTTCTGGTTCGGTATTTTGAATTCAATTAACTAATACTGTATATACGTTTCCAGGAGGATATTCGCGAACGCGCACACGTATCACATAAACTCGATCTCGCTGAACTCCGACCAAGAGACGTATCTATCAGCGGACGACCTACGCATCAACCTCTGGCACCTCGAGATCACCGACCAGAGCTTCAACATCGTCGACATAAAGCCCGCCAATATGGAGGAGCTCACCGAGGTACGGTTGGCCACTGTGGTCTAGTTTTGGGGAAGTTGGGTTTTATAAAACTCTGTAATTAGGTGCAGCAGACTGGGCACTGAGTCCCATTGAGAGTGGGACTCAGCGTCCAGTCTTGGAAAATTGGAGTCTCGAAAACTGAATGTTCAGAAAATAATTCTGCTACGTTGCATTAGTATTGTTTTGATGTATTTTTAAGGATGTGTTAAACGACGAAAGTTCGTGGTATTGACTGGCCACTAAAGCGCACTGTTAGCTAATTTTAGATTCAGAGCATACTCTACTTTATTATTTATTTTCTACGTAATTGTGTATTGAAATGTGAATTGGTTAACTGAATTTTAAGACTAAAGTTCTTAGGTTTGATTTTTAGATTCCAATTCCAAACTTACTTATACTTAGATATCATGTGCAATAGTAACTAAATTTTTGCTAATTTCCTAAATAATGTACAAAAAATGAATTAATTAAATGTAATATAAAACTAGCTGTGGTTCGCAGTTTCACCCGCTACAAACAAACGAGAACTACAAATAAATAAGAATAAACAAACAACCATGGCGTTATTTTATATAGCCTATAGTCTACCTCTGTAAATGTAATATCCATCGCATAAATATTTTTTCACTTCGAACCAGTAGCTGCTGAGATTAGCGCGTACAACCAAACAAACTCTTCAGCTTTAGAAAGACGTTTGATTATATTTAGCAAGCTTTGTTAAATTTGTTTCAGGTTATCACCGCGGCAGAGTTCCACCCGACTGAATGCAATCTCTTTGTATATTCTAGTAGTAAGGGTAAGATAACAATTTTTTATTATTTTTTTAACTAGCTGACCCGACACCTTTGTCTTGTCTTAACTAAAATTTTAATTCTAATTGGTAAGACTGGCAAAACGTCATTAAATTAGGTTTTGTTGATTTTAAGTTTTTGTGAAGCTTTCCTATTTTTTTCTTTTATAAGAACCTCCATAGCATATATAAGACTATAACTAACACACAATGAGATTAGAATTAGCGAAATCGGTCCAGCCGTTCATGTTTGTACCAACTCATTAAGAAATATACTTTAAATTTAGTTAAATGTTTTGGAGGTGTAACAGCATTTATTGATGTCTACTATGTGATGTCTACTACAACGAACGAACGAACCAATGTAGAGTGTGTATTTAAATAGAGAATATATTAAAATAGTAAACCAATGTTATTAAACTCTTATAAGAATGTTTATTCTATATTTATAAGTACATTAAACGCCTTAACATTAAACAGTGACCGGTATCCCTCGTTATTTTCTAATATCCCCTATTAGTCCAAAAAGTTGAGTATATTCCCCCTCTTTTCTCAGGTACAATAAGGTTGTGCGACATGCGAGCGGCGGCGCTATGCGACCGCCACGCGAAGCTATTCGAGGAACCGGAGGACCCTCACGCGCGTTCCTTCTTCTCGGAAATCATCTCCTCCATCAGCGACGTCAAGCTGAGCAACTCTGGCAGGTGGGTGGCTACCCATTTTTGTCGCTCTGCTGGGAAAGGGTCTCGGAAGAGTTTTAGGCTGTAGTAAGCGCTGGCCGAGCGGATTTTTAGATTGTACATTTGGGATTTTTTTTAAAGAACTAGGGTAGCGATATTTCTTTCAAATTATAGCTGTGTTAAGCTCTGCTGTGTTAGGGGTGTAAGGTAAGCATACTTACGCGAATCGTTCCAACTTAAAGATAGTAGGAGTACAGTATAACCAGGGAGGTACCACCGCCTGGTTCTTTACGTGGAGCAGTTCTTGCTTTTCGAACAAAGGATGTGGTTGCCGATTCACTTTCATATGTAGCGACCACGTTAGCCGTAAGAGTAGCAACGCATTTGTGATTGACTTCAGATAGAACCACTGTTCTATGCGTTCTATGCATATAGATACCAATGTGTGAACATTTACTATTACTTAAACCACAAGCTTCCTTACAAAGTCAATCATAAGAAAATGATTTGTCCAAAGGATACCGTTTGTGGCAGATTTATGGTTGGATTTATATTGTATGGAGTTGTTAAGGTATGGATATGGGCAGCAGTAATCACTTATTTTGAAGTGAAATGACTGCTCGTTTACTATTTCAAACTTATAAAGAAAAAAATAAATATGTCATTGGTACTATAATATCTTCGTCTGCCTCAGCATTTTCCACATCAATTAACGTTTTGTATTAACATGTAAAGACAAGGCAATTTATTGTTACTTTTTTATATTCCAGATATATGATGTCCAGAGACTATTTAGGTTTAAAAGTATGGGATCTTAGGATGGAAACGAAACCTGTAGAAACATATCCAGTGAGTATGTTGATTATGTAATACTTCAGAGTAACATCGTGATTGTCTAAAGTAAAAATAAATGCGAAAATTAGAGAATTTCAAAATCGTGTATATTTATTTTTGAATACTTTGAAAGTTCTTACATGCCTCGAGTTCCCTACAATTTTGTCGAAAACTTTTTTATATCCGTCCGTAAACTCCGTCTAAACCGTTATTGTAAATCCAATTTTTAAGGTAGCACCCATCACGGTTTCACATACGTATTTTAGCCTTATAAATGTGTTTGTGTTAGCAACACTTTGTTATCAAACTCAAGAAGAGCTCCAATACTGTTGAGTGAACATTTTCATGGCCGGAAGTGTTGGCTGGCTATCAGATAGACTATTTAAATTTCTCACAGTACAGTTGTATAAAAAAGTCTATAGGCACTATTTCAGTTGTAAAATAAGCATTTATTACATTATTTATTTGGGTTAGAATCAACGTAACCAATAAAGGTCTGATTAAGATAGATTGGTCACAGGATACTAAGCAAGCACCGATCATCTAAAAATAATAATATAATTACTTTAAATATTGACTTTTTAACCGACCTCCAAAAAGGAGGAGGTTCTCAATTCGTCTGTATTTTTTTTGTATGAACAGGTCCATGAGTATCTCCGTTCGAAGCTGTGTTCGCTTTACGAGAATGACTGCATCTTTGACAAGTTCGAATGCTGCTGGAGCGGCGACGACCAGAGGTTGATGACTGGCTCTTATAATGGCTTCTTTAGGTAAGTTGCAGTGAAAGATTACTTATCTCTTTTTTACATGACGGCCTTAGAGAAGGAGGGTAATATGTTTCGAGCGTATGTATGTTTGCACGTGTTATTTTTTTGGGATGTGCTGTAGCGTCAACTGATTGACGGTTTGTGACGTATGACATATCATAAGAATTGTCTCAGTTTTTAGAATGATATAGGCTTTTTAATTAAAAAAAATGGTGAATGTAAATCAGGGTAAAAGGAGTAGAGGGGCGAGTTTTTATACTGGTAAATAGATGATTTTAAAAATATGTATCTTGTAATACATTTACATGACTATTTTGACAAAAACTCATACAAAGTATTAATTGAATAACATCATTATGAACAAAAAATCGTTTTAAGCAGTCGGGTTTTATTGTTTAATATTTTTAACAATGTTATTATTAATTTATATATATTTAACTCTATTAAGCGTGCAATAGACGCGGTGTCGGTCAGAGTAAACTTTACATAATTCTGTTAAATGTGCAATATACGCGGTGTCATGTTAGTGCACATTTACTTAACTTCATTAAGCGTGTAACATGCCGTGTCGTGTCAGCGCACATTCACTTCACTCTGTAAGGTGGCAACACACCCGGTGTCATGTCACACACATTCACTAACTCCATTAAGCTTGCGACATGCTCCGTGTTAGCGCACATTTATTTAATTAAGCGTGGTCCACACGCGTTGCGTTACGAGCGTGTAACTAACGCCCGGTGTCGTGTTAGCACATTTACTTATTCAATTTAGCGTGTAACATGTGGCATTCGTAGCAGTGTGAGCGTGTAACAAATCGTGAGAAAATACAATACTACAATGCCTACAATGGGGCTATGAGTCTAGAAAGCGTTGGTCGCGTATATTAAGCGTGGCCCACACGCGGCGTCCGTCGTAGTGCGAGCGTGTGATTAACGTTCAATTAAGCGTGTAACACGCGGCATCCGTTGTAGTATGAGCGTGTAACCTAATCGTGTTCGTGTGTCAGGGTGTTCGAGCGCGGCGTGGCGGGCGCGCGGCGCGGCGAGCTGACGCTGGAGGCGTCGCGCGACGCCGCCGCGCGCCCGCGACAGCCGCTGCGCGCCAGGAAGGTCGCCGCCACCGCCAAGAGGAAGAAGGTACGTGCGGGGCGCGGGAGGGCGATGGGGGGTAACGCCGAGTAGGCTCGCGTATAGAAGTCCAGTTATGCTGAGGGAAAGGGTGGGGGTAACGCGGTGTAGTCTCGCGTATAGAAGTCCAGTTACGCTGAAGGAAAGGGGAGGGGGGTAACGCGGTGTAGTCTCGCGTTATGAGATGCAGTTACTCTGAGGGAAAGAGACGTTGATGAGTTGATTCAATTAAGGTTGTGCATAGGTGTTACGCAACGTACCATGTACGTACTTTATATTACGTAAATACACGTAATATAAAATATATTTATGCTAGAGGGAAAGATAGTTGAAGGAGTAGAATAGAAGCTCTTAAAAATAGCTGGATAAACACACGCAATTATAAATGCACATAAATACATACGTAAATTCAAATGCTTCTACATATACACGTATTTAAATGTAATCAGAACTCTAAATGAAAGCGACTCACTTGCGAGAACATGCTTTCCTATTGGTACGCGTGCTCGTGTGTGCGTACGCAAATACATTTGCTTATTCGTATACACGTATTTAAATTTAATTAGACTTCAAAATAAAATAAAAAAACTTATAATATCAAACAAACATCTGGATCTGTGCTAAAGTTAGTACAAAAATAAATAATCACACATTTTCATACCATATAAAATTCTTATAATTGTTTAACACAAACATTTACTACATATTCACTTAACTGCGTCAGTAGAAGAGTAATTGTACACAAATACTAAGTCACACGATTTCAATCCGCAGGACGAAATATCAGTAGACTGCCTCGACTTCAACAAGAAGATACTGCACACGGCGTGGCATCCGCACGAGAGCATCATCGCCGTAGCGGCTACGAACAACCTATTCATATTCCAGGACAAGTTCTAGCGCGTCGATACACTGTGTCTACATGGCCACCCTCCACAGTGACACGTGACATGTGTAACGGGTGGGTGATGTGTATAACTTGAAGCTCGGAACTTGGCGATGTGATGTTCATTCGGCCGGATACTGAAACGTGTAGATTAAGTGATGGTAACATACAGGATTTTGGCTATAGTTTTAGGTGAATGGTTGTCGAATATGGTGGCCACATGGCTAAATTTATTAACAATGGCCATGTTGGTCATGCTTGAACAAATGTTTGACGAAAACAGAATCACACAAATCACGTAAAATCAAATATAGTGATGTTGTACAATTGTCATATGAATTGGTGAAATAAATGAGTATTGTGTGGTCACCATAGCGTTTGGAATGGGCTCAGTTTTGTAAAACATTAGCTTTATAAGAGTCCAAGTTGAATATCATAGGGTTACCAACGGATCGGAATGGTCATCCATGTTGGATAGTGTATAAAAATAGGCTCATATAAGCGTAATACCGGGGTAAATACGAGGCTTAAATGAATGATAACGTTATCAGTTGAAAAAGGAGCTTCTAAACGCATACATTTCTCTAGTGAACTTAACGTATTCATACATAAGTAAAATACGTAATAATGAAGTGGAATTTATTGGAATTTAAAATATATGAAGTGTTGGAAATGTAAATTATATTGGATATTAAAGATGATGGTAAAATTTAAATATTGTATCGAGTACAAACAACATTATGTTATGTCCAATAGCAGTTTAGTTATGATCGCTGAATAGCTAAAGAAATGTGATGTACAGATAACTTCAATTTCGACCTTAAGGCGTGCACGCACTGCGGTTAAACTCGCGGAATTTTTATCCTTTTATATGTGGCTTAGTGTTTGATTCTTATTGCCTACATTTTGATGGTTGATTGTTATTGTATACATTCGCTCTTCCTGTAGTCAATTAGGTGTTTTTAGGACGTGTAAAATATAAAAGCAATATAATTATTTAGCTCTATTAAACATATCCGTAGCTTGTTAGTAGGCCAGTATTTGCGATATTTATAGCAATTTTGTATTTAATTTTCGAATGAACACCTCTCTATTATATAATCTCGCGGTTAACGCTCGCGTCATAAACCGCAGTGCGTGCGTAGCCTAATCCAGAGCTTTAATTGAATTGTTGCACACTGACAAGTCTTGAAATCAAGGAATGTATTGAAAAAAAAAATCAAGAGAATCGCTCCAAAATGTATTGTACAGGCTTTAAAAGTAATGGGGGTTAAGAGGTAGGTAGGAACGTTATAGGAATGAATACGCCATATAGACACATCTCCACGTCGTAGGATATTAGGGAACTTGTCATGTTATACGGGCGCGGCTGTCAATGGAAATGGGTACTGTTCGACTGATTTTGCTTAGTGGGAGACGTCGAAGACGCGATGGAATCTGTGGAGGATTATTTGTGTCGGGGAATGGAGGTTTTTAGATTTAATTCATATGTTAATATTGTGACAGCTTGACATTCGAATCCCTATGGATATTTGATAAGGTTTAATCATATACAAAATAAATTTTAATGGCAGAAAACTACTTAAATAGCTTGTAAACTAACTAACAATTTACATTTACAAGTATTTTTTTTATTTCATTACGTAAACATCAATCTGTCAAAGGATTATCGTTTTTGTCAAATTAAAATCACAATTTTATATATTCACAATTTATTTGATATAGTTACTATACTTACTATATATTTGTGATTAAGAAACTCCATTCAACGATATTAATATTGCAACGAACGCGAAATAAATCTCATGTATTATATTCCTTCGCCCTGACTGTTAAATTCGCTTGGCGGGTGTTAGTAAACGAGAGAAAAGTCTGCTAAACGTATAGGCTTGTTATAAAAAAATATTTAGAAAAATTAAAAAAATATTAAAAACTGGTATAAAAATTCGGTTTTGTTTCTAAACGCATTATCGCAAGATTGTTGTGGCCTTTCTCCATTGACAGCGCCTCGGCAGTATTGTTAAAATGCGGTTCAACTTGTGTGGATTTGATTCTGAACTATGTCCATTTATATGAATAAATTTGTATTTAATGTCTCAAATAATTAAAATGTAAAAAAATAATTTAAAATGCGCGGCAAAAATTATGAAGGATTTCCTCACATTTCATGCGTATACACACATAGTATGTGTGTATATGTGTCACATACACACACACTTTCTAAACTCAATACTCTACATTAGGATTTTCTCCTGTGTTGTGGGTGCCATGGACACAAAGACGAATACACAAACACCCAGACCCAGAACAGAATCTTAACTCAACATTCAGATGTCTGTCTGGTCGGGGATCGAACCCGGAACCCACTGCGCGTCGGTCCGGTATGGTGACCGCTCGACCACGCGGCTCGTCGTATGAAGATTTAGTTCCCAGTGTAGTTTAAATTTACGTTATGGTTATTCGTCCCGTGGTTCCACCCTAAAAATTACAATATTACTATGGCATGATACACTTCGACGCCTCTATCTGTCGAAACGGCCCCATTTCCTAAATTATATTAAAATAATTAAAGTCGTTTTTAATACTTCAACTTTTTGAGCACGATTTCTGTGAATTATAACCATTATAAAGTCATTATGAAGTCATTATACCGTTTTATTTTGTGACGATAATAATATCGATGCTATAAGAAAAATGTCTACTGTTTTGGTTTGAAGTCGCCAACAAAGAGCGCGTCATTATTTTTACATTCGGATGAAAATTACATTAAAACCTATTCAGCGCTTATTGAGAAATCTTTTCTTGCAAGACACGATATTTTTAAGTCCGTGGTATAGAGGTCTGAACTCGAAATAAATTTGGGTCAAAGGCTCTTTCCAGTAATTTGATTTAAGTAAATTATAGAATTCCTCAATAAACGGTCCATCGTATTTATTCAAATCCGACCATTACTTCCAGAGATAAGCTCAAGCAAATAAAAAAATCCTATTTTAATATTAGTATAGATTTGAATGTATGAAATCAGTTCAACCACACAATTTGAACCGACAAAGTTTAGCTAGGTACTAAGTCCGTTATTCAGCTCTGATATAATTTATACGCTTTTTCATACTTAAGGTTCTAAGCGAATAATTAAGTATTTATTGTTTAATGATGAAGATAAATAAAAAAAAAATCTTACCACTTAAGGGTGTCGCTTGACCTCGTCAAAATGAGATTAGTTAGGTGTATCGAATGATAATGGATATAATTGTAGTTTTCTCGTTTGAAATGTATGGGACGATTTGTTTGTTGGTGAATCAAATTCCGCCCCTGACGATGTTTGCCTTTTTTTAAATTACAAGACATGTTTTTTTTTTATTATTAGTATATGTAGCATAATTTATTGATTTATTTCGTTCCTCGGTTTGATTGAAGATTTTGTGTATTTCCGAAATTTTTAGTGAGCATAAAATGTAGAAAGTGTCTAGAAGGCGCTTTTGAATATATTTAATAATCGCGTCCCTGATACATACAGTAATATGAATTAAGGTCCACTAAATTGCTCCAAGAAGGCGAGATATTTGCGAATTCTGTACAATATTTATAGTCTGTGAAACATCCCGATTAAAATAGTATTTTTTGAGTTCACATCTGACAGCTCTGTAATATACTATGAGTATAGCTTTAATAAGTCCCGTACATTTCATTCGTCAATGTTGCCAAGTAAAAAAATATCGGTATTACATTGTTTTTTTTAAAGTGTTGCCCTCGGAGTGGTTCATTACGGCTTTGTTTTGCGCACAGATAAAATAAATAAACTTAGAATCTAATGTGTATAGTGCTAGAGATTTTTTGCTATTTAGAAGGTGTTAATTTTTATACGATAAGGCATTTTTTTATTCGAAAATCATTATTTATATTTGAATAGCGCTAACACCCAATTTTGCTTTCAAATCAATTCAGTTTCGAATCTGGACCTTTTGAAGATTTTTTTAAGATTTTCTTTCCTTTGCTTCTGTCTTATTTTGTCCCTCCGATTCGCTAACGCACTTTCCAATTTTTACGCTGGTACATAGTCCTATCTGCTCTTAAAAGTTTCGTCAATATTGGTTCAGCCGTCTATTAATTTCCGTATAGAGACATTAAAATCACATAAATGTATCGTATACTATATAACTAATAACTATAATATAAACCATGTTCTCATGGAAAAATCCGTCTCATACTATTATATAAATACTTGACGTTTGGATCACTCCGGGGGTAAAGCGCCACCTATCGGTCGTCCGATTGCCACGGCATGTTTGTAATAATTAATTATAAATTAAGGGATTTTATGAACACTTTATAATTGTTAAATATATATATTATTAATATTATATTACATATGAATTCCACCGTGTAGGCGAAATGTTGGTTCACATTTTGTTTTGTCTATCTCTTTATGTTGTGATTCGATTTAAAAACCAGTGTTTTTTTTTTTTATATCGATTTTATTTTTTTATTCTTTAAATTTGTTAGTTATATCGTGTAATGTTTAAAGTTTAAACTGTCATGTGTTAAATGTTCATTTTGCTCTTCGAACTTGTACTATTTCGTGGGGTTCTGTTTTTAAAGCCTATTTTCTTTCGCTTCATGTTATTTATTTATGTGGCGTAACTGTATATACGCAAAATATTAGAAATCTTCGCCGTATAGCGCCATCTCTGTTTGGTTCACGGAAGTCGTTACAACTAACCATAAATTTATATTAATTCTGTGCTTCTCTTTTTATTATTTATTCCCTGAAACTTCTGTCACCTCGTACTGTCACAATATCTCGTGCTAAAATTTCGTTCGTTTGGAAAATCGACAAAAAAACACAAAATGTGAACATATTTCCTATAATGTATACGTAAATAGTAAAACGCTATGTCCGTTAGCGCCGATTGTTCATTTAGGCCAGTGCCTTACACTAGCGCGGGGAATGTAATGTAAATAATGCATATAAATATAAAATAAATTCATGTTTGCCACGTCTGATGCGGTTATATCGATTATAATGTTGGTCACAGATTACAAAAGAAAAATGGATAGCGCGTACTCACAATTGATCGTTTATAAATGTACCTAAGCTTATTTGAAAGTCTAAATTAAACGTTTAAAAATGGTATTGAATATATTTCTTCCTAATGCATAAAGCGAAGCTTAAAGTGCCTTAAATATACAAAAATGTCGCTTGTCTTTAATTTATCGCATTTTTTTTGCTTGCATATTAATAATTGGAAATTTATCTCGATAATTGCTTTAAATTTATTTTTGCAAGTAATTTTAAAACAAGCTGAGTGCGCTGTCTATCTGTTCTATAATCTGTGTTTTTTCAAAGACTACGATTCTGACGATTTATATGAATTTGAAGAATTATTTACATAATATTCTCCGTGTCCATGTTAGGTGTTTTGTTACACGCTCTTTTTTTATTTATTTTACATGTATTTCTTTTAAGATATTGTGATCGTTTTTATATCGGATTCTTGGGTAGTATTTTTCTAGGAATGCGATGCTGTTTGATTCCTAAAAACAAAAAAAATGACAAAAATGCTGTTGTTAATGTATACTATCCTCCTTTGAAATATGTTGTCATGTTTTATCTTAAATTTAATCAAAGTTCGCCTAAAGATTTGAGCCCGTGTTTGTATATAATGGCTGTGAAAAAATTAGAAAATAATAACATTTTTAAAACATATTCAAAACTCAAATGAAAATTAAATTTAACTTCGCCAATTGATGTAACAGTTTATTTTTGTTTTTTTTTGTTACCCTAAGTTTTCGTTTTGTTTTTGTATCGTTTTGAAGTTTGAGGAGGATAGTGGTACACTGAAAATGTTATGAGAAATTGGTTTTGTCGATTATGTCTATATGTATTTAATGAAATTCATAATTCTGTAGAAATAATATGTAACATATAAATCAGTAATAACTATATTAATTCCTTCGCGTATCTTGAGATTGGGGCAGTAGTATTTTTAACCTGTTTAAATAAACGAAATTCGCATAATATATTAGACAAAACATTTCTTTTGAAGTCACTAAAAATAAGATTTTTATGGCAATAATAACAAGTTTTTTAACACAAAGTTAGATAAGCCCAGGTCCTCCTGTTAAAAATTTGCTAGTCTGTACAGTCTGTTTACGGACGATAGTTTTACGTTATCATAAAGAAACATTGATGAAAAATTGCATACTTCTATGAATTGGATTGAATTATTATGTATAATACAAATGAAGAGTAAATGGAAAATTGTAATAGTTCGATAAGTTAACATTTTTTACACTCGTTAATTCAAATATTTTTTCCGCGCTTTCATTTGCACGTTCGGGCGGAAACTAACACTTTTTCGTGCGTGCAGCCTGTTATCACGTCAATAACCTCACTGATCTGTTACTTCACTATTTTTTCATGGGAACCCCATTCACTCGTACGTAAAATGACGTGGTGGTTGTAGGACGAGGTTCGTGGCGAAACAAGACATGAAATGGATTTCCATTATCCTCGAAGCACTATTCGGCCCTTCGGACTATTTGCAACGCGTAATTCTCAGACCGATTGAGCTGTTCGATTTCCCAGACATACGATAAAACTCTGTAAAAAGTACTAATGCCGCGATCTCAAGATATATGAAAAAGGATTTAATGAAATTGGGATGCGTTGGGCACTTAACAACCTAAGAGAGATCCGATCTGTTTTATTGATTCAATTCTCTTTCTGTTTAAAAATAGTGTACGTAATTGTAAGGAAGCTTGAAAAATTGAGAAAAAAAATGTAAATAAAGCGAACGAATGGAGGCCTGAACAATATAATATAAATATAGAATAGAATATTTTGTCACAACTCACTTATTGTACAGTTATATATACATACATACATATATATTTGTACTTTGTGTAAAGCTTGATTCGGTCAAATTATGTTTCACGAGCGATATTTGAAAATGATTCTTTTTTTTGTCCTTATTTTGTAAAGCGTTTTGTTGAGTTTAAGTGATGTAGTGTTGTCACGTTAGCGAGGGCGCCACTTGTCGATCGCTAGTGACGTTTTTGATCGACAGATGGCGCTATTCGCTAAAGGAACCTTAATCCCGAGTAATTTTTGATGTTGATGAATTTGTATAGGATGTGTTAAGTTAGTTATCACTTTACTTTTGTGAGGGGCCCGGTCAATTCCTCGCGCGGTAGTTATATGTAACGCGCTACTTGAACGTCGGCTGATAGGAATACATTAGTGATATTTATGTGTGATAATTATCGAGAATGCCTTCGCAGCTAAGTTAACGATTGCTTCGGAAGCAATAATAATATACGGAATTGACTACGTCCCCTAATAATAATAATATCAGTGTAAAAATGAAGCTCTGTAGTATAAAAGACGGCGTGTATAGTTGCGTGCTTGTGTGCGTGTGCGAGCGAGACGAGCGAAGCGTGAATAATAATTTAAGTCTAGTTTATAGTTAGGCAAAAGCTGTGAAAGCGCAGAAAGTGAAACAAAAAAAATAATAAGAAACAGTTTTTTTTCTTTCCTGCATCGAGGGATCAACAGAGGTGTTTGCTTCAATGTGATAAGTCGCAAAGTGCGGTGTGTTGTAAGGATAAATTTGTATGAGTCGGATTGTACCTCGTGTAGGCGGTTGTTGACAACGAATCAAAGTGCTCCGGGCGAGCGCGCGCTGTCGTTGCGACGCTGAAGTCCTAGTGAATTGTGGTCCCAAAGTTCCATGTCATTTTTTAACTTGAAATCAAGCCTGGGTAATATCTCGCTGCCGGTTAAATTATACATTTTGCAAATTTATGTGCAAGTACACAGAGTTTTATCGATAATAATTCGTTTAGCGGCGATAATCTCCGCTCAAAAGTAAATCCGACAACGCTTAATACGAGTATTTTAATCCTATTGTCAATATCGAAACGAGTGCGATACATCACTACGTATTGTCGTAAACTACAGACAGTATAGAGCGCCAATACCCCGTTTTGCGTCATATTGCCGCACTGGCAGCGAGGTATTGCCCATAGTTAGTTTTGCGAGGGATCTAGTAAGATTGGTTGCATTGGTCGGTCAATTAGTATCGTTTGTTCGTTTCCATCGCATCCGTAGTGCCATGCGGGCGGCCGCGCGCGCGACCCTAGGATAGAGTTGTTGTTGAATCCAAAATATTTCCTATAATATAAATTTTTATATCTGAACACGTTGTTTTATTTACCCATTGTCTATACTTCTACACTTATATAAAGCTGAAGAGTTTGTTTGGTTAAACTTGCTGTTTTCAGGAACTACTAGTTCACATAGTAAAATTATGGATGCGGCCATTCATTGACTTTGCATTGAATTTTTTTTATCATAGCGATTCAGTCACATCCATCAAATTGACAGACATTTTTCGCGTAGCGTTTGTTCGGACTGAATTTTCAAAAATGTCAACAAATTTAACCGAACTGTCAGCATTCTATCTGATTTTCTGACCGTAATTAAATAATAGCTCTTAAGATACTGAAAACATATTTTTCGGAAGTCAGTAGTGTGAACCAGGGATGTAACGGAGGCATTTTTATCGGAACCGAAATCGGAGTCGGAGTTTTTAAATTCAATTTATCGGAGTCGAAGTCGGAATCGGAATCGGAGTCGGAAGCAGTGTCAGGAATTAGAAGGGAAGGTGTTTTTCAACATCAACATTTTCCCATCAACAATTAGCAAATTAAATCAAATTCGCTCCATTGTTGTTTTTGTGGCCATTTTTAAGGTTTCGTAGCCAAATGGCAAAAATCGGAACCCTTATAGATTCGTTATGTCTGTCTGTCCGTCCGTCTGTCCGTATGTCACAGTCATTTTACTCGGATACTATTAAGACTACAGAGTTACGGCTCACTTTTATATGAGGCGACCATCTCAGTCCTCGGAAATAGCAACTCATCTGTGGTAGACTTCATATAGAACCCCTGTTCTATATGAAGTTACTTACAAATGTCCATGGGCGGCAGTAACCACTTACTCTATCTAGATGCTAAGAAATCCACTGAATTATCTAGAGATTATTCCTTCAAAAAAAATTGCGATCAAGAAAATTGCAAAGGGAGATATCAAGATATGCAATGCGTTCATATATAAAATTTTCAATGCTAAGAAATCTCGAGATATACAAATAGATACATAAAATAGTCAACACTAAGGTACCTGTTCAGATATCTCGAGATATACAATGCATTTAGATATAAAATACTCAACGCTAAGAACCCCTTGATATATCTCGAGAAATATGGAAAACAGTGGAAAGGACTAACTATAAGTATACAGGAGCTTTCAATTTTAAGGAATTAATAGCAGTATCGCAGACATTAAAGAAAATTAAAGAGAATTAAAAATATATACTCTTTCCTTAAGTCTGTTCAAAAGCAGATATAAATTAAGTCTTCGAGTTTGTGGATTTTGGAGAACATAATTCTACCTCAAGATATAAAAAATAACATTTTAATATATTTTGTATGACTGCATCTATAGCAAGGTTATATTATTTTGAGAGTATATATTTTATGAGAATTAAATTATGTATTGTGATGTATTTTATGAGATGAGAACATTAAATAAAGATTATTAAAACAGCACAGATGAAAAATAGTACCATAGACAAATATCTTATGTAAAGACAATTAAATAGTTTAATTAATGTATTCTGATTTCAGATTGTAACAAATAAGAATGTACAAACTAAATGGAATTCGGACTTGGACTTTTTGAACTTATATTGTTGTAAACGTTTCATAATAAATTTCGATTGTAAATATTTTGATTATCTCATTGGCCGAGATAAAAACCTCATCATAAATGTTCATTCTATTTGTACAATTGTTTTGTGAAAATCCGATGTCCATTTTAACAAATATTGCTTAAAAATGTATAATACAAACAAAACTTTAGTAGAATTATAATTCACTAACTTAAATTACAAAACGTTAGAATATCAAACACTTAAATACATATACGAGATTTTTTGAAATTGGCAGAAAAAAGCAAATTTCTTTCACTACATATTTTTTTTATAAATATCATATAATATATTCTTTAATTAAATGTGTCAATCTTCCTTTGAAATTTTTCTTTCCTGACATCAATATTTTTTATGGCAACATTGTTTTTACTGAATTCTTGGCATTTAGCCAACCACCGGTCACATATAATATAATCATTTTATGTTAGTTAATACGTTTTCTAGCCAGCTACTTAACTTTTTTTTCATGGCGACATTATTACAGTGAATTCTTGGATTTTGGCCAATCATCCATCACATCATATATTCATTTTAGCTTCGTTTATAAGTTTTTTAACTTTTCTAGACAACTTATTAGCAGCTTACTAATGTAGGTATTTTAAGCGTCAATACTACATAATAATATTCTTTTTTAAAAGCTTTAACTTTTTATTTTTGCAATTAAAAACAAACTACGTGTAATAATTTCACTAATTTGCCATTAAACATTGATCGAGAATAGAATAGACTCGTAATACATGATTTTTCTACGTCTATTTGAATACTCGTTTTAATTTTAATGTGAAAGCTATAATCTACATTCCAACAATACACAGATAAAACAGTAATATATTAATACAGAATAGATATCAAGTATATAAGTCCTATTATCCCACTGCTGGGCACTTTTGTGCAAATGTATCGACTTTAGAAAAACTAAACAAAGAATCGATATTTTTCATCAAAAGTAAAATATCGATTTTATTTAATGAATCGATCTCGGATACTCGATAATCAACAATATTTTTTACGCACAACCATAAATACTTTAGAATCGTATTTTTTCTAACGTAATTACATACATATCCTTTTAATTTTTTACATTATTCTATTTCTTTTTTATTGTTGACATAATTTGTGGGTAGCACGGAATATATTTACGCGCCTAAATTCTACGAGAAAATTAAACAAAACGAAGATGGATTTTAGAGGAATGGATTCACTGTGTTCGATTACTGTGAATCGATTATCTCGATTAGTTGATTTCAAAATCGATATTTTTCGTGAGCAATCAACCTAACCACCCATAATTGTAGGCCGTTCTTTATCACAATGCTTTGATGCGTATCGGTGGAAGTCAGTGGCCACCCATTCGAATGTTCTAAGGCCTCTGACAAGTTCACGAGCGCTCTAACTATATCACTAGGACCTGCTTATAATGCACTGTACTAGCTCCACAAATCAGCTGCTTATAAGGCACTGTACTTGATATCTATTCCGTTAGGTTAATTTTGAAGATACAACTGCTAACACTTAGTTCACTAGCTTAGTAACATAATTGCTCGGGAAGAGACCGGTCATGCCGCGAAGTTCACCTGAAATAACAAAAAAATAGACGAATTGAGAACCTCCTCCTTTTTGAAGTCGGTTAAAAAAGGTAAATACAGTATATGTCAAGAGATGACGCCACAAGTATGCTGAAACACGCTATCGAAGTCTTATAAATTATATTTATTATTTGTGTTATGAATCCATTAGGAGTGTGCGAGTACTGTTCGAATCGAATATTAATATTCGATTCGATTTTTTCGTACTATTTGAAATATTTCGAATTATTTTATCACGACCCGCGTGGCGGAGCGGTCACCATTCCGGTCTGACGCGCAGTGGGTCCCGGGTTCGATTCCCGGCCAGACAGAAATATGAATGATGAGTTTAGATTTCTGTT
>DWNE01002436.1:0-18870 GCA_018249875.1 Cecropterus toxeus | reverse complement strand
ATTCGTGTTTGTGTGTCCATGGCACCCACGACACAGAAGAAAATCCTAGTGTGGGGCTATGAGTGTAGAAAGCGTCTCTCTTTTAATGATTTTTACACATTCTACACAGATAGCCCCGCACAAACATTTTCTACCGTATCGTGATGACATGGAAATGGACAAAAACAATTACACAGTCATCAAAATTTAAATCAGAAATCTAAATTATACATTGAGATGTCTGTCTGGCCGGGGAACGAATCCGGAACCCTTACGTATGAGAATCACATGGTAACGACACCGTTACAAGGGTCATAAATAATATCAATGAAGTGTCGTTGATCTTATTGATTTAACTATGAATACTTAATATCTTACTCCATTAAATATTTACGATTTAATTCTATTTTAAAAACAATAATCACAACAAGGAACGGGAAGTACGTGTCAATGTGAATTAATATTATTTATAATGCAAGTTTTTAATACCCTATAACTTATTTATAGATAACACGATTTTTCTTTAAAACTTTGGCCTAATATATCATAAAAAATACATACAGTCGAAAATAGAACTACCTACTTTTCGAACACGGTTAATAATAGAAAATAACAATTATATAGTAAAACTTTATTAATATAACTCTTACTTCTATCTTAATGCACCAAAAGAAAACATCTTGTGCAAAAATAAGGCAAAAAGAGACTAACTCGGTTCAAATATGGGTCAAAATCCTAACCTCCGCTTGACAGGAAAACAAAAGAGTAAGATGCAGTGAACCCTCATGATTGTTGTTATGGACAGGGGATTCTGAAAGTGCGAATTATCGTAACGTAGCTACAACGCCGCTAAACAATATTTATTGCTAGAAATAGTCTTCTATATCAATCTTCTTTTCAAGGTGGTAGAACCAGTGTAGTTCGACCGGGGATGTACCACCGCCACACCTATTTCCAGCGTGAAACAGTTCTTGCATTGAAAAGGTGGTTGCTGGCTCACTTGTATATAAGGCGAACTTCTCAATCCTCGGGAGTAGCAACGCATCTGTAATCGACTTCAGATAGGACCGCCTAGTTCTATATAAAGTTGCTTACATATGTCCATGGGAGGCAGTAACCGTTTACCATCAGGTGGGCTGCTTGCTCGTTTGCTACTTCATATTATTAAAAAATAAAACAAAAAGGGGATTTAAAAGTGCGCATTTTCGTCACGTAGCTACAACGCCACTAAATAATATTTATTTCTAGAAATAGTCTTATATCAATGTTCTAGATTTAATGGGATTACTAACATGTTCTTGTGACTTCACTCGCTACGGTCACATTTATTACTGTTATGAGTATCCCGTATGTTAATCAAAGTCAAAATCTGGACGTCAAATTTCAATGAAATCCGATTAGTAGTTTTTGCGTGAAAGAGTAACAAACACAAAACATCCACACAAAATTTCGCATGTATGAAAGACTATTATTCACTAACAGGCTAGCGCTTAAAATAATATTATTTTAATATCAAATACTAGCAAGTATTTGATTTAGTATAAATATTCAGTAATTCTGTATAGTAGACCAGTGATAGCCTAATGGTTGAAACTCATCTGAGGTTGTTGAGACACATCTGAGAGTTCTCTAAAATAAAAAATAAAATCTGTGTGTAAAGTCTACCAATTCACACTTGGCCAGCGAGATGGACTATGGTTTTCCTTAACATTTTATTTTATTTATTTATTTTATTCTGGACACAGACAGTCATGTATTACATAATATTGGTCTTAATATAATATAAGTATAATATTACAGACTTAGAGTGCCAACAATTGCTATACAATACATTAGACAAGTTTAATGAAACGTGTTTAAACGAGAAATTGTAGTGATACCTAATAACAGAAAAGTTTTTAATTTTCAGTTAATATATGGATATTCCGTGTTATTTAAGTAACTCAATTTTAACAAATAATGATTGAGTAATTTTTCTTTTAAATGTACTAATTGAATTACAGAAGGGGTCAATATGACCCATTTCTTTGTTATAAGCAGCCAAACAACGATTGAAAAACGAATTTGAACAAAATTTAGTATGAGATGTTGGGATAGCAAACAAATTATTAGGTCGGCGAATACTTCTCGAAGGAACTTTTAAATTAACATTTTCTAAACATTTTCTCTTAACATCTACAACATATGATTTATGTAGGTTTTTCACTCTCCTTAGTTTAAAAGTTAGAGGGGGGGGGACACTCATTTTACTGCTTTGAAAATGTATAGCTCTCGAACTGTCGACTTTGAGAAAAAACGTGTAGGTAACATGAAAAACTTTTTTTGAGTTTTAATTCCATGTATGGGGACCCCCATAAATTTAATATATATATATATATATTTTTACGTGATTCGAAAAACGGTTAACAGAATACACTTACCTACCAAGTTTTAACTCTTAGTCTTAATAGTTTCCGAATAAAGTGGCTGTGACATACGGACAGACGAACGGACAGACAGACATGACGAATCTATAAGGGTTCCGATTTTTGCCATTTGGCTACGGAATCCTAAAAACAGGTCTAAAATTTACGTTTTATAAAAGCGTATATTTCCACCCTAAACCTCCCATAGAAAGATTTTTTCTTGTAATCATAGCTCGTATTATAGAATGCGAGCTAATAACAGAAATAGATGGGTATTTTATAAAAAAAGTACATATCCTCGATTTGATAATAGTACGACCTACGACCTCTACTGTTTTGTTTAAGTCGAAAGCTGGTAGAGCCAATACCGTTCGACCGGGGAGCTATTATTGTCACAAGTGTTTATAGAGAAGCAGTTTTAGGAGCTTGATTGAAAGGGTGTCGATGACGGCTGACCTTATTATATATGAGGCGACTATCTTAATTCTCAGGATGAGTGAGTCAGGTGGAGTGCGACTTAGCGTGGTAGTTCAATCTCATAAATAAAATTTTGTGTCCTTACAGACATTTTAGGCTAAATAAATCTTTTTATAATAACGAAAAGAAAAAAAAGCAAATAATATAACAGATTTTTAAGAATAATGTTACAAAAATTATGACTAATATGTATGTATTATTTCGTTTGTAATTACTATACATACATGTATTTACAAACAAAACTTCAAATTAACGGGCGTACTCCATAGACGTACGTGAAATTCAAGAATCATTGCAACTATCAAGTAAAACAACATAGTTTATTGAATTTTGCTTATTTATTTGCTGCATATGGAAATAAAGAATTCAATATACTTAAATATCATTGAAGATATTGAAAATAGGGTTGAATATGGTTACGTAAAGCATAAAATAAACTATATTGATATTAAGTAGCAAAACAAATCCTTAATATTTATTTGTTTTTTTTTTTTTTATAACTGAGACCTAAACGTATTTTTACAGCTTACAAATATTCGCAGTATTATAATATTACTTGAAACATATTAAATATAACTTCCTTTTTTGTAACGAGGGGGAAACCTTTAAAAGGTTCCCGACGCTGTGGAATCAACGCCGAGTTATGTGGGATATTTACAGTACTTAAGCCCCTCCGCTGGCCGTCCTCAACGCTGCGTGCAGGATTCCGGGATCTTTATCGGAACACAACCGGAGTCATCCGAGCGCCATGCTCCTTTCGGGCTGTTTCCTGGTGAGCATGTACGCTCACCGTGCCTTTAGGTGTTTACGACGCGACCAAACATACCGTCTTTCCCGGAGTCGCTTGGCTAGACGGTTCGAGATCCCAATCTTGCCTCTCACAACTCCGAAAGCCTCTTTTAGTCACCTCCTACGACAGGCAGCGGTACCGTAGCGCTATTCTGGTCCCGAAATTACAAGGACATTATATTTAACTTCCTGGCGACATCCAATCGATCGATAATGATCACCGTATTTCTCAAAATACGTAAGATTCTAAAAAATTATCGGAACAATTCATGTTGGCTACTCGATTTTTTTATTTTTTTGCTTATTTTTTTTAATCGCAAAGTTTTACAATGTATAGGAAAGTGTATAATTTAAAGAGAAAAGAATGGACTTTTAAAAATATTTTAAGAATAAGTTATAGACGATTCGGACGGGGATCTAGCTTAGATCCCCCCAAAATGCTTTGTTAACGAAAAAAATTACTTACAATAATGGTGAATTTTTCTTTTAATACAAAATAAGCAAATATCTTTGGTTAAATCATGTAATCTTAAACAGAGATTTACTTCTTTATAAAGCACTTCATATCTTTCACAAGCAATTTATTTCTTTTAAATATTCAGTTCCTGGATATAATAAAATATTACTGACACCCTAAGCTACTGCTACGCAATAAATGTCAAACCCTTGCATACTGTAAAACAAAAATATAAGACCGTCTATCATGCCATAAAAGAGTAAAAAAATAATTTAAATATGTACATGTTCATTACATACACAGTATAGCAGCAGCCATAACTTTAGCATTACTTCTGCATCTTTCTTATATCGCTGCTTACCAATTTAATTACATATCTATATAAGCACCAAATGACCAGCTTCTACAGTGTAGGTTTGAAGTACCCCTGCATCATCAGAATTGAAGAGCTAAAGATCAAATTATTCATGGTTTATCATAGAATACTGAGCAGAGTAATCTTATCATATATACGTAAGAACCAAATAGCTAAGTTTTATGGTTTAGGCTAGCAGTACTCCTATATCATAAGGGTCGAGGAGTAGAAGGTTATATATTACATCATATTATGTTATTTTAGATACCAAAAGTTAGCTTTAAGCTTCCAAAGAATCGGGTTTAGTTTCATGTGTTTATCTTTAACATCTTTAACGATGACGAACTCCCATAAACTTCCATCCCCTATTTTAACCCCTTCAACAACTTCTTTGTGGTAAAGATTTCGTAGCCAAGGCCTTTCTCAAGGTCAATTCTGTCCCTGTACCACATTTTATCAAAATTGGTTCTGTGGTTTAGGCGTGAAATGGTAGCAGACAGACAGGCAGACAGAGTTACTTTCGAATTAATAATATTAGTAGAGAAGTAGGGAAGTAGGGATTATAAAAGTTATCATTATATTTCAAATTAAAAAATCTAATTTTATAAGCAAAGCCGAATACTTATTTTTTGCTTACTTAAAATCCAAAGATTTTTTAATCATTCATTTCTTGCTTCACCATCTTAAGGGTTAAAAGCGAATCCAAAAACGGTGAAATACTTATTCAATTTTTTTTTTATAAACAGAAAAAATATATTGCTGCAAATAATAGTTACTCGAAAAATTAACATTGAGACTACTTTCAGGAAAACCGCGTTGAAAGTAGATATTTGGATGCATTCCAATCCGCAGTGGGGCGGCGAATCATATTAGCAATTTTCTTCTGTGATACCGAGGTTTTATGAAGCCACACGCTTATGTGAGTAATAAGTGTATGACAGTAGATATTACAGATAGATGCAGATGTGTGTTTAAGAAGTTACTTTGAAATACAAATATCTTTTCAAATATTATATTTTTTACAATCTATTAGCAGTTTTGACAAAACCATTTATATATTAATATTCTTTAACCTATATTTCAGGAGTAGGAAAACATTTGTGATCTAATTCAGGTCAGATAAATAAATACTTTTGCCAAAATAATGAAGGTAGGCAAGAATTCTTCCTTATTTACTAGTAGCAATATGACTGACTGGCAGCATAACACCAACAATTTAGTAGCTCATCAGGTCATCAGGCTGCATGACAATGTTACCTGCTCCTAATCCTGCTTCTCTCGACGGGCTCCCGGATGACTCCAGTAGCCATTACTGTCTCCTCAATTTGTTACTTTCTTAGAGGTGCGCGTTAGTGCAAATATCAACCTCCACTCTGAGGAGGTGATGTGGCGACTTTCCGACACTCGTCAAAAGATGGAACCTCTAGTATTTCTGAATCACGCTATAGAAGTTTTCTAAATATCTCACATTTACCATATACAATCTCTGACCAAGAAATTCAACTAGCACGAGACACACGCCTGGCGGGCGCAGCGTGGTCCTCTTTATTATTAAACATTTTCTGCGAATCCATCAATTAGGTGAAATTATTTGCAATAGAAATGCATATCTACGCAACCCACAAACAGAAAAGATTCACATAGAGAAATGTTTACACCGCAGTGCGGTATTAATGAGGATAGACTTTGTGAATCGTGTTAGACAAATAGCTGAAGAGTCGATACCCTTTAATCTTGTACATACTTTTAGCAATACACATTTTATAGCACTTTTTTTGTTCTGAGCTAATAATATTTCATTTTTAAGTTCTGTATATACTTACGTCGCGTATGTGAGTTCAAAAGTGAAATATATGTGCAATATATATTGCACATTGTAATTGCATTTGCAATCAGATCAGATTTACTTTGGCAGTAGAAAAGGAGCGTGAGTCCATTTGATAGTAAGTGGCCAAGGAGTGTGAGTCCATTTGATAGTAAGTGGCCACTCCTGCCCATTAATAACTGTAATCAACCCCTGATTAGATTAAAGTCTAACCTGACGTTATTCACAAAAGCGTTGCTATCTTGAGGACTAAGTTGAATTTCTTCATATGTGTCCCTTACCACATCCTTCAGACCAGAACATAGAGCAGTTACAAAGCAGAGATAGATGTGGCAGTGGTGCAACTGGAGTAGAACCGCACATAGTTCTAGCACTTTTAAATGTTTTTGATGATAAAATAAATAAGCATAGAACCAAGCATACATGATTGAACCAGTGACTCTTCATGCTAAAATTTAATAAATACCTATAATAAAAAATGTAATGTATTAGCAGTTACTTTTTTAATGCTGCGATAACCTATCATCTAAAACTTGGCCTAGCAATCGAAGAATCCGAGGTCCAAATCAATAATTCCGAATTTTCAAACTGTCTGAGTATGAAAAAAATGTTTACTAAGGTGTGTTATGTCACGTACCTGTAGTTCCGGGATTAGAATAGGGCTACGGTATCCTCTGCCTGTCGTCAGTAGCGACTAAAAGGGGCTTCCCGGGTTGCAGGCGGCAAGAGTCGGGCGGAAGCTCGAACCGTTCATGTCCGTCGAACAGGCGACCCCGAGAAGAATGGCACTATGTGTGGTAGCATACCGCTGTAAATACCAGAGGACTCCTTCGCAGCGCCAAGGCCAGCCATCGAGAGGGGGGGGGGGAGGTTAGTGCGAAAAAAAATCCCAGATAACCTGACCATGTCAGGTGCCTTTTGAACGATTCCAACTCGAGAACAAAAAAAAGTGTTATGTCTGCCAACTAGCACTTGGCAAAGCAATGGCTAAGCCCCTCTCACTCTAATAGGAGATATAGGTGATAAGATAAGATATGCCAGATGTTATTCATGTTCCTATTTTAGTATTACCTAAATTGTATTAGTACCTAAATTGTAGGTCGTTTTAGAAACCGATGTATTATCTCCTACAGAATAATCGCAATTAAATACCGCAAAATAATTTCAAGAGCCAGTTGTGGCAGAAGCCGGCTCATAAAAGACCAGGCCATTACCAGTAATGGAAGAAGCTCCTAACAAACAAAAAACGTCTGGAGAAACCGCAGCGAAGTTGCGCTACGTATTTTAATCCGTAGCAATATTTCAGATGTGCAAATGAAAAGTTAGCCGAAGACTTGGAAGATGCGGCCCGCCTTCTCGCTCGCCAACCAATGGAAGGGGTCGGAAAAGCAACGTCTTCTGTGGAGGCGGGGCGTGCGGTCACACAGCCATTTGAATAAAATTTTTCCTTTGAAGAATTCTTTATTCGAATATATTGTGGTCGCGTGGGACGCGGTGCGAGTGCTTTGATTACTTTTGTATCCCGTTTTACGGACCAGCTTGCATTTATTATTTGGCGGCGAATACTATCTTATGTTTCCACGAATACTCTCTTCAAAATAGTCTCTCATGTATGTTTAAGTTAAAATATTAACTGGGCCACTTCCAACAGAGACATGTTATGAGGGAGTTAAGATTTCTTCTGAGCTGTTTTGTATTCAAATGATGATTATCAGAAATATTTTACACTCATATCTCTGGATCACTTGATCACTTATACTATTACTATCGAATATCATAGTTGTACATAATGGACTATCAAATTAAACAACAGCACGAACCTAGGATGCTATACTCAAGCAATATCAAACCCAATTTAATCTACAACCTTAGAGAGAAATGAGATTAATAGTAACGTTATTTTAGGGCACATGAATAATTACAAAAATTCAAATGCTGCTAATAAGCGCAAAGCAATAGATAGTTACCAAGCACCTACGTTGGTTCTCTGTCTTATAATAATATGTTACTCATTGGAGTGGCGGCCTTTGCCTTATAGTTTATTAACCAGCCATCCAAACGTTCATGGTTAACTATCTAATAGTAATCCGCTCCCAATGCGACTGCATTCTTAAACACGTAATTCAGCCGATCAAAGCGAACAAAGTACATGAGGCTAAAAATTTGAAGTGAAGACATAAGAACGCGAAAGTTTGGAACGGTTACCGCGGCGCTACACGCAAACATCGTGTAGGCTGCGGTGGCACGCACGTAACAGGCCCTTGTCAACCATAACGCCGCCGCAACCGGCCGACCCGCTCCGGTTAGCCGCGGAAAACTACCGATTCATTTACGGTTGCCCCTCGGTTGCGGGGTAGTTTCGCTAAACTAGCGTAACTATGTTCTGCGGTGCTACGCTTCGCACCCTATTAGCCGCTATGATACCCGATTTGATTATGAAATGACTTAGAAGTTAACGTTACTTCTATACAACAAGTAATCGGTAAAACTTTCTAAAATTTAAGTCGATAAATTTTTGCATATACTTCTTCATCAAGGTGAAATGAAATGAAATGTCTTTATTTTGCATAGACCTACGTGTGCCCTTATAAATTGTCAGTTACATTTTTTTTTACACTACCACCGGATCGGAACACGTGAACAATCTGTTTGCTGTTTTTTTGGTTTTAGGGTGAGGTGTTTAATATAAACTTGACTCAACCCTTGCAGAAATTTTGTTTAAAAGATAATAACAGTGATTTCACACTATGTACACAGACGGTAAGATGAAAATGGATGGAAACCAATTTTTTTACATCAATAAAAATATTGTATTCGGGTATAAAACGGCCTTATATATTTATCAAACGTAGGCATTTTTTTATCTAAGTTAAACTAAAAAAAATGAGTATACTCCCAATCGGTTAAAAGAAGAGCTATGTTCCATGCTTACTATACGCATTAAATTAAAAGAAAACACCGCAAAGGCAGAAGCAAGAATAAGGGAACGAGGTTTTGACAGTAGGTTTACGCATATGAAGCGACCATTTTAGTCCTCGGGAGTAACAACGCATCTGTGTTGGACTTCGGATAGAACCCCTGTTCTACGTGGAGATGCTTACAGATGTCCATGGGCGGCAGTAATCACTTACCAGCAGGTGGACTGCATGCTCGTTTGTTAATTCATTCTTAAAAAAAAGAAAAGTACTATTTCGATTTTAAGTTATTTCTATTTACTTAACCCACATAATTGGGATTTCGGAATAATTTTGTAAATTAGCCTATACATTGCGGTTACGAATAATAATTGTTAATCATGAATGTGGTGAATATTTTTTCCAATTTTTTCCAATAAACGTTCGGAAATGCTTTTAATTGCTCGTTAATCATACCGTGAGTAACGTTTAAACCATCGCTCAACAGCGTCGTCTTTTCTAGGAGATAATATTTAAAAACTTTAATAACTATTTTATTCCTTAGAGATAGTTGATCACTAGTGCTCGATAAAGTTTAAATTATTTTTAAAAAATCATCAAACCCTGTTTATTAAGTATTTTTTTGATAAACATTACACTTTCTATGCTTATGTTATGCTCATAACTAAATTCTATGTAAAGATTACTGTCATATAATAGGTACTTGTTATTGCAAGTAATAATATATTTTTTAGAAATACCAACCATTTTTAACAAACTATTATATCCGCCGTTTAACACTTCATATATCCAACAGATACTCCGAACATGAATCGCATGGATTCCAACACAACGTACAAGAACGTGTATAGCTACGGAATCACGGTATGTAGAGCTAACAAGGCGAACACCTTAGCTTACATCAGCATATTAATTCAGTCAATTAGCGTTCAGACATTAGCACATCGTCGGCCGACGTCGCGATCGTCGCGACAACGCGGGGTGTGTTTGACAGCTGTCAAATTGGATTGCAACCGGCTATTAGGGAATGTCGTCGGAGGGAAGACGTTACGTGGATGCGACTATATTATTCGATTACTAGGTAGAAAATGTATGACTTGTAAATAAATTTTGATTTGCTTTTGGACACTGAATTCTCGTACGGTTCGTTCGGTTCGTACGGTCGACCGGCTTTTTTACGTGGTGAAATAGAATTATCAAGATAAAAACTAAATTCAGCAGCTATAACTAAAATGTTTCATATAATTATCAATAACTTATTTTTCAAAATACTTTCATTCTGAGAGAAGACCCGCGCCCACCGGTGGGACAATAAAACATTGACAACGGCTTATATTTCAAGGGATAAAACACATATTTAAAATGTGTATTTTATGTTAGAAAAATGATGTTCAAAAGTTCAACTTTATGATATCCAGAATGATACGCGTAAAGACGTTACGTTAATATGTCAAAGTTAATTGATTTTATAATTTCAGTCAGTTGCTTAATTAAAAGGCAAGTAATATATCTCTATGTGAAAGTTCTCAAAACGAGACGAAAACTAAGTAATCGAACAACAGAAAATCAGCAAATAGAGTATTTTTCGTACCTATCCATGATTTCAATGAATAATAATGCGCATTGACTGATTATTATGAGGACTGAGTGAATTTTAAAACAATTTCAAATTTCACAAGTACGCACTTATTTAGCTTGCACCTTAACTTACATTGGTATATTAATATAATAAATTAGCGTTCAGGTAGTATTAGCATATTCTTGGCCACCGACCCGAAACAATATGTATATATAATAATAAACATTTACACTCTATTAAAATAACCGTATACAATGTATTATTGTCAAATTGGACTCCAAGTGCACTTATTTGTATAACGATTTTAGCAATATTCTAATAAAATAAAATGAGGTTTATTACAATATTATTACGGAATATCCATACCACGCTCACCCAGTGCCATCGAACTACTCAGACGAAGTTGCGTTGTAGACACTACTAGCACTAAGCGCTATTCGTGCCCAGTTCAGTTAATTGTATTGTGTGACATTTTCTACCCTAACTGCGTTCAAATGTTAACACTTTTATACAATCGGTAAAAAGAAAGATAATAAATATCTAAGATAAAAATCCTATACAATGACTATACAGAGAAGATCTTTGTTTGTAACATATCTTTAGCACGTTCGGTGCCACCTACACGCGTGTTCTTGTAAATTATATTACGGTGCCAGCAACACGCCAGGCGCGCTCAATGTTCTTAGTAAAAATATACATCAGAATCTGAGATATTGAATGTGTTACATGTGAATTACGTTTAATAAATGTTATCTTAAGAAGAAGACAATAATATTTTCCATTCCTTAAAATAAATTCAGTACGTTTCGATTGAGTGCGATTTCAAACACACAGCCAAACAATCAAAAATGTAAAAATTTATAGACGTGTCTCTTATTACTTATTCTCAGTTATCTAAACTATTTGAACAGCAGAATACAGACACTCAGAACTTTCAATTTTATTATATGTGTGTATCATAAGCTAGTACAGGAGTTAAAGGCTTAAACTGAAGAAACGAAGAACTGAAATATATCACGAGTAAATCAATTATCAACAGAAAAGCCGAACCATTGAGGGGACGCCCTGGAGGGACGCTCAAAGCATTGTTTTAATGCAAGGCTTTGGTGTTTATTTTGAAGAAATCTTTAAGCTTTATTTCCAAATGGTTTCAAACAAGATTTTTTTTATTGAAACTTATCTTCAACTTGAAATTTTTAATTTTAATGTCAACTGGTATATAATCAAAAAAATTAAAACGTAACAAACGTCGAATCACTCAAAATAACTGAAACTAAAAATACCTCAAGATAATAATAAAACCTCAATTTGTTTTCAAACAAACAAATATTAAAAAAAAAAAAACATAATTTTGTATTGCGTATTAATAGAATCACAGATAGAACCTTGTTTTTATGATTATACACAAAATTCCCAAACCATCGGCCCACAGGACATTGTAATATAAAACACCAAATAAACACAATAAATTTAACGCTACGTATAAATCAATGGCATCGTTTAGAACGTCATAAACGTTCGCGTCATTCGTTCAGCGTCAAGGAGTGAGTGAGGGATCGTTTGCCGTAAAAACGGCGCTATGGTATCGTGATTCGTGTGCACGGAACATTAAGTGGGGTTATTTATTTAGGCGCGGCAACAGGCCCGTGGCGAGCCGCGACTGGCACGGTACCGGTACATCACTTGTCTACCACCGTCCCGAGAGCCATTCGTTTTGTTCTTTGATCGCCAATTTCATGCGAATTATGTATGTTTTATGATTTCGTCTGTTGTGTTATGTCAGTTAGATTAGAGCAGTATGTTGTTATCTATTAGTATACGAAGTTTTATGATGCGTGATTTAGTTTACACTAATATTTTAAGAGGGAAAAATTTAATTGTTTGTTTGTTTGAAATGAATAGGCTCCGAAACTACTGGACCGATTTGAAAAAATATTTTATCAGAATTAGGATTCCAATTCCTACATTATCTTTGATGAACATATGCTATATTTAATGAGAGAATAGAATACACTTTATTTCACATTGTAAAAATAAACAAACATAGCTATAACATACAACGTGGATAGCCGTATGCAATAGGCGGTCTTATGGCTAGACAGCGATCTCTTCCAGACAACCTATGCATAGAAAAGGTAAGGAGAACAGGAGTAAAGAAAAGAAAAAGTGGGAAGTGTGTGTTAACCTAGAAAGTGGATAAGTTATGTAGGACAGATAAGAAAGTAACATAAAGTACACATTGGGAAAAAATAAATAAAATAAAATCACACGACAAACAAATTAACAAGCACATAAAAAAAAAACAATAATAACAAAAATAATCACAATAATAGCAAAAAAGCGAAAGAACACACAAGATAATAATGATAATAATAAAAATAAATAAAAATAAAAAAGCGATATAACAATAATTGTGAAACATAAATAATTTAATGATTAAGAAGAATTGAATTCCAATCGGCCCGGAATCGAAGACGGATATTCAGAGACGTAATACAACGCGAGCTTTGTCCAAAGTACATCATAATAATTAAATAATCGTGAGGTTAAACTAAAGTGACCCGGCTGTTAGGCTCGACTATTTCTGATGTAACCTTGAGACAGCGATAAGCGGTAGTTGCAGCAACTACATCTGATACTGGATTAGGTATAATGTTAAAGGGTTGGTACTTCACGAATTTTATTTTTAATTTTTTTGAATGTTGCAGTCAAATTTATTTAGACGATAATTGAGGAAGAAATTATGTAACGATTTTTGGTAACGAAACGAGTTACGCTGAGCGTTACGTTATGATAATATTCTTTATTTATTATCATAATGAATGAATAATGAATGAATAAAAAAAGAATAAACAAACAATAAATTTGTTTTGTTTTGTTTTGTAATAATTTCTGTCTGTTGATGTCTGTCTGGCCGGGGATCGAACCCGGAACCCACTGCGTGTCAGACCGGTATGGCGACCGCTCCGCCACGTGGGTCGTCAGTAATCAGTATGTACATTTGTTACTCTTTCATTCAAAAAACTACTGGTCGGACCAGGATTAACACAGAATAATTATTACCAAGGTAAACGTGACTTTACGGTGAAGGAAAACATCGTGAGGAAACCTGCACATCTGAGAGTTCTCATAAAAAAAGAAAAAAAGAGTTCTCAAAGGTGTGTGAAAGCTACCAATTCGCACTTGGCCAGCGCGGTGTACTATGGCCTAAAACTCTCTCACTCTGAGAGAAGACCCGTGCCCAGCAGTGGGACAATAATGGGTTGACGACATTATGTTTTTTAAGCATATGCTTATATAAAAATATTTTTATATAAAAATTTGATAATTTAATCGAGTTGTATAAACGAGGCGACGTCTTAATCTTCAGGAGTAGCAATGCATCTGGGATCGACTTCAGATAGAACTTCCTGTTCTATATGAAATTGCTTACTAATGTGCAAGGGCGACAGTAACCATTTACCATCAAATGGACTGCATGTTTGTTTCCTACTTCAAGCTAATACAGAAAAATAATACTTATTTTTTACTGTTAAATATCAATAGATGCTGTGTCAATGTGATGATAGCAATAAACATCAATTGATTAAATTGAATTAATATGATTTATATGATTATTAATAAATAAACGCTAAACGCTTTCAACACTCATAGCCCCAAAGTAGGATTTTCTCTCGTTTCGTGGGTGCTACGGCCACACAAAGACGACATAAACACTCAGACCCAGAACAGAAATCTAAACTCATCATTCACACTTTTGTCTGGTCGGGAATCGAACCCGGGACCCACTGCATGTCCGTCAAATCTATACAACTATACTAATATTATAAAGCTGGTTCGAATTGAAAAAATATTATTGTGTTGAAAAGTAAATTTATCGAGGGAGGCTTTAGGCTACATAACATCACGCTATGAGTAATAAGAGTGGAGCAGCAACGTTTTTTTTTATTAATATGAAGTAGCAAACGAGCAAGTAGCCCACCTGATGGTAAGTGGTTACTGCCGCCCATGGACATTCGTAACCAACTTCATATAGAACAGGGGTTCTATTGAAGTCACCCACAGATGCGTTGCTACTTCCGAGGACTGAGATGGTCGCCTCATATAAAAATGAGCCAGCAACCAATTTGCCTCAAGCAAAGATTTTCCTGTGAAAGTTATTTTATTAGAGCGAAGATATTGACTTTACCGTGCATTTACTTTTCAGAATGTGCAATTTTTGTTAAAACAATATTTATAAATTTCATTTTCATAATCGAGCACGGCATAAAGATAAATTACTTACCATGTGTGGTAAAACGAGCCTATTTAAAAAAGTGTTTTTCATATAGCGCCTGTTATTTACAATAAGTTACCCAAAAGTGTAGGATTGTTATCGGAAATAAATTCACCTAAACAAAAATTACGCGAATTAATTATCACGAAAGCATATTTCTCGATTGAGGAATTCTTGGAAGATAGCCTATAAGCAATTATTAGTATTATTGTTATGAAATGGTCTTATTATTATATTGTACGCCTATGAAAGGCAGGACATAAGCGCCCTAAAACTTAATTTATTGTCATCTGTAACCTTTTGTCCACGATAAATTTGTTTGACCTTGACATACATATATTGCATTTATTGGAGGTATACCTACCTATATAATTATTGCAAACCAACATTTTTATCCAATATAAAGTATCCAAAAGGGATTCATTTCGGCTAAAGCTAACACGCTTTTTATGAGTAGTTAATACAACGGTTTATGAGTTTGAAATGGAACTCCATTTTGCAATGGGCACGCTTCGCGATGGGATCATTATTAGGAAAAAATGGTGTAGAATCGGCTAATGCATCTCGAATTTTTTGCGTATTTCGTGAAAGTTTAGACGTGTGTACGTATGAGGAGTAAATACGAGTATATTTTTGACTAGAATCATAATTTATTTAGGGATCTTACACGTCTATAATATTTAAACCGATTTGTTGTCTTAATACAAAGTAGAAATATAAGAAAACTTTTTCGAGTTATATAATTATAGTTATAAACAGGTGGTAGGACCAACGTACTTTGACCGGGGAAGTACCACTGCCACACCTATTTCTACCGTGAAGAAACCACTTACCATCAGGTGGCCGGCTTGCTCGTTTGCTACTTCATATTATATATAAAAAAAAATGGTGTCGCTTTACTGATGCACGGATTTAAAATACGAAATGAGATTTTATGTTAAATACGAAATTAGTTTCAGTTACTATTCTTGTGTACTGGCTGGCAACTTAGGATTCTATATCAGAGCGGGCTGACGTCTGAATTAGGTCTAAATTTTAATTTCTGTTCTAGGTTTTTGTATATTTGTTATTAACTTTCTATATTTTGTAAACCATGGTTATGGCTATGAGTGTATAATACATACATTGTTTACCTTATTGACATATTTTTATCTATTTCCAGGTAAATTAATTTGCAGCTATGTTCGTAAGTTAATTTTACTATTTACTACTATAACTACGTTCCCTAGAATTCTAAAACGGATGTAATTTATACGAATAAACATAATACAGTTTAATATATAGTAGTCTAATGGACATCTTAAAATCACTTGCTTCCATAACACTAATAGAAAATGTTTTAAAATATTTCAAGATCCTGTTCATCCGAAACGTTGAAACCTACTTTTACGCATAACGGTTTTTAAACTAAATATATGTAGAGAATTGTAGGACAGTAATATGGGTAATTTTTAAAATAGACGGCAAACATTTCGAAGCAGAAGCATTGATTCGTGCTGTAATATGCCAGACACAGATGTATTTATGGTACCTCCGGTGAAGAATTTTACATCTGCAAAAGGCAAAATATTGGACATCAAACATGCACTACACTAAAAAATTACTTCATTATTGTCTTGAATTATAAGAACATTTACTACACGACAAGGTTATGCAGTAGATGGTTTTAGAAAAAAAATATTAGTTTCTTCATTCAATTAAGCGACGCTGAAGTCTTCTAAATAGCCATAGAATGGATTCAATTAAATCTGTCTCTGAGGCCGATTGCGCCTCCAGTTCATAAAGATTCTGTAAAGATTTTTATATGCAGCACGTTTTAGCTGCCTAGTTATTGTACAATTTGTTACATAATAAATTCCGAAATTACTTATATACTTTGTATTAGATCGACAAGAATGACGGCATTGTTGTATAGGGTGTCTCCATAAGAGTGCACTATTCAAATTTTGTGTATTTTTTTTCTGTGCCTGTTGCAACACTGAAATTTTACGGTTGTCATTTACGATTATTCCGATTAATAATAAATGAACCGTTACACACAAGAAATACGTGTTACCATTGTGAAAACACATTGTAAAAATGGTGAAAGTTATGCAGGGACCGCTCGCAAATGCCCCTAATGTCTCCACAGTTCGAAAATCGGCCAAAAAAATTTAAGAAATTGGTTCGATTATGGACATGAAGCCTTTTGTCGGTCAACGTACCTGTAGATCGCTTGAAACCATTGTTTTTGTGAATCAGTGTGACCGAAAACATGAACACATAAATTCGGCATTGTGCTCAACAACTTGGCCTATCCACTGCCGTTGGGGTCCATTGCGGGATATTTTATTCCATACATAATCGCAACAATTCTTCTTTTTAATGCAATATAAATATCACAAACTACTAAAACAACAAGTGTTTATTTCCAATCGAAAAAGTGCACTCTTATTGAGACACCCTATATTTTGGTCAGAAGAACAACGTATATACGGTAGACGTGGAACACATTAATTTCTAACTTACACTAGCATCGTGGTATTATTAAATTGTAGTTGTTTCTTATGGTCTTTGTAGAATTAATTCAAGAGGTTAATGGCTATTGTCGGTGACTATTTAAAATTGTGCACATTCATTTAAAAAGAAAAAGAATGCATATGAGTCTAAAAAGAAAAAAATATATAAAAATGTATTAATATATATAAACCTAAAAACACATATATATTTTATACTTTGGATCATATTGGCCTTGAATGCAATTATTCTGATGCTTGTACAATGAATAAGTACTACCATCACAAAAATTACCTTCCCTAAGAGAATAGCCACTCCACCACGTGATCATTCCCATCTGAACGCCACCGGATGTATTTATAGCAGGCTTGCCTGTGTACTTATATATTTTGGTTTGATCTCAAATATTAATTAACTTTATACGCCTACTCCTGGTTAGATGAACATATCCTGGATTCACCTCTAGATTCCCCTCCTAGTAGAACAAACACGGAAAGTTACGGAAAGCTTTTTGAGGCTAAATAGATAAATAGTGATCTAACATTGATAAAACTGTATATTTCTTAATAAGTAGGCTGCTCTGGCTCGAATCAGGTACCCATACAAAGACGAAATATTGAAAATAACGTTGTTTTTATAAAATAGGCAGTAAACTAGTAACCAGGAAACAAACAGAACTAATTTTTTGTTCATAATAATTAATTTAACGCTTATGTGAGTTTTTGTCAAAATAGTCAAGTACAAGTCTTACATTATATAAATTTTAGATTGGTCTATTTACTAGCTTTCATTTGATATCCATATTGCCTTAATAGTAAAAAAATCGTCCCTTCCTCCCCTTCTTCCTCTATTTCCAGGCGCCTATTTTGAAAATTATAAAGCATATGTCACTTTCCAAAACAGAGACAATTTTAATGATATGTCATACGTTACAGACCGTCAAGCCGTTTGGGTTGTAGCGCGTGACAAAGAAATGGATATACATACAAATAAAAATACATACATATATACACTCGAAAAACATTACCCTCCTTCTCATGCTGTCGGGTAAAAAAAACGGGAGACAACATCTATAGCTGGTACAAATATTAGTTTTTTTTTTTATAAATATGAAGTAGCAAACGAGCAAACAGTCCACCTGATGGTAAGTGGTCACTGCCGCCCATGGACATTTGTAAGCAACTTCATATAGTACAGGGGTTTTATATGACGTCAATCACAGAGCGTTGCTACTCCCGACGACTGAGATGGTTGCCTCATATAAAAGTGAGCCGGCAACCACACCCTTCCACCGAAACGCAAGAACTGCTTCACGCT
>DWNE01002435.1:0-18872 GCA_018249875.1 Cecropterus toxeus | reverse complement strand
GTCGTCCTTGTCAAGAACAAGAATGGTAAACGTAACCGCCTGCCAAAAAAAATGCCCCCCCCCCCCCCCCACCCCCCCCCCCCCCCTCCCCCAATGAACCTGTCGTAGCCACGGTAGGCGGTAGAACAATCAAGCGTCGGGCTCGACCTTCAATAGAATCGTCTCAATTTGGAAAGTTACACAGGATATACGCGTTTTAAAATTAATAAATGATATATTTAATTTAACGATATGGTGTGAATAGAGTGACTGGAGTAAATGGAGTGCATGGAGTGAATGGAGCGAATGGAGTAACAGGAGTGAATGGATCGAATGGAGTGACTGGAGTAAATGGAGTAACAGGAGTGAATGGAGTAACAGGAGTGCTTGGAGTGAAGGGAGTGAAAGGAGTGAATGGAATGAATGGAGTGAATGGAGGGAATGGAGTGAAAGGAGTGAATGGAGTGAATGGAGTGAAAGGAGTGAATGGAATGAATGGAGTGAATGGAGTAACAGGAGTGAATGGAGTGAATGGAGTAACAGGAGTGAATGGAGTGACTGAAGTGAATGGAGTGAATGGAGTAACTGGAATGAATGGAGAGAATGGAGTGAAATGAGCGAATGGAGTGAATGGAGTGACTGGAGTGAATAAAGTTAATTGAGTGAATGGGGTGAATGGAGTAACTCTTTTTCACTATAGCCCATTCCCGATATGCCTCATATATCTAGGTCTAGTATGCCTCATATAGTAGGTCTACTTAAAACTATTATTCCATTATACGGGTACAATGATTCATTAACTGCAAATGTATTTTGATAATCCTATAAATTTATATGGGATTACAAAGTTTTTCCCGTAGTTGGTAAATCTAGAAAACAGAGACAGAGATTATGAAATGTTTGAATTTTCTCTTCGTTTAGACATTAAAGTCTAACTATACGAGACCCATGAACTGCTGCTAAAAATAGTTGAGGTAGTGGTACCTCTCCGGTTGAATACACTGGTTCTACCAACAGGAAAATATCTATGGCACAATTATACTATGAACAATCGCAACAAGATAAAAAAAAAGGTTCTATGGTTATTAATGAATATTACCATTATATTACCAACTACACTTAATGCTAAAGATTCAATGATCGTATATAATTGAAGGATACGCAAAAACGACAAATAAAACTAATCATAGTTCATAAATCGATTTCATTTTTTTTTTAGGAACTGCAAAAAATCGTGAATACATAGTAATGATAGATAGATTTTTTCAACATTGAATTACACAATTGCTTAACACCATAATACAACCGCTGAATAATATATCAAAGACTTTGAACAATATAATTATTAAAAAGATGATGTGTACATTGGTATTATAAAATTTTATTAAACCATCATTTATAATCTAGCGTATAAATCTTACCTGTCAACTTTAGGGTATGGTTTCATTACAAGCGATAAGCGAGTCTAGCAGGATGTTAGCTGCGTGGAGTCCATATCCTACCTCTAACTCGTAATCTTAGATTTAGGTAAGTTCGGTTAGGTTAGGTTAGTAGTAACAAATATGAAAATTTGATAAAATTTAAAATCTTCCACTACACTTTTAATTTTTGGAACAGAAACAATAAACGAAGCTTGTTATTTGTCTTACGTTGCAGTTTCTCGGATGTGTCTGTTTAAATATAAGCCTTAGAAGTCCACTACTGGTTATAGGACTCCCTTGTTCTCATTGGTTCTATGCCCTTTCAATCCAACAATTCAACAGTTTTCCGTGAAATCCGTATGTAATATTTCTGATTATGGTGTATCTGCTCTCCTTTTGCCTAGACGTGACCCTTACAAATGAAGATTTCCCAACTGTTATTAGTCCGTCAAGTGATGTAATCTGTCCATTGGTATTGTAGTAATTCCGAGAGCTTTGTTACCAAGTTTTACATATACGAGTTTCATTTACAGTCTCCAGATCAATTCAGTTGATGTACCAACGATAGCACGTTGAAAAACAAATCGTTTCTCAATAAAGTTTATAGTAAAATAGCGCGGCTCGGCCCCCTAGGTTATCACTGGCCAAGCACATAACTCAAATACTTTTGACTACTAAAGAAAGAGAAAAGAATGACCCAAACAGAGTTTAAGACTTCCTACGTTTGATGCCTAAAACGTACGTACGTATGATGAGGACTAAAAGGAATATATTTCAAATGTTTATACATCGGACCAAATCGGAACGACACTAGTACTGTTTCTCAGTCCTGTTTGTTGAACTGGCGAAAACTTTATATACCTTAACCATACAACCCTACAACATAATTTGTATTGAAAAATTTGGAGAATTTTAAATTATTTTTTACTTACTCGCGTTGAAGTCAGTCGTCATATGAAGCATAACAACACTGGGAGGCTTACGTAAATAAATGTGTGAATAACGAAACAAAAAGAGCAATTAGTGGTGTGCAAGAGTCGATAGTTTAGCGGATGTCGATAACATTCCGAGCTGGGACGTGACTGCACAGTGCAATGCGTTAACCGGTTATATTTAAGCGATAATATTCTCTATTTACTGGTTAGTAGGAGTCATAAATGCGTCGCAGTAATTTTGCTCGATTGGACGTGAGTTCAATAAAAAAATGTGATTTGTGGTCGGCACTCGGTCGCTTTTATTTCACGTCTGTACGTGGCGGCAGATCGGCAAATCATAACATGAGCTCTAATTATTTTGCTTCTGTATTTGATACTTCAAGTAGTTGAGTCAGTAAGCTTACATTTTTTTATATAGAACTGGCGAACGAAGTAACGATGTAGCAATGAAGTAACAGGCGTTAGTAAGTGATTACTGCCGCCCATGGGCATGTGTAAGTAACTTCATATAGAACAGGGGTTCTATTTGAGCAATCACAGATGCATTGCCACTCCCGAGGACTGAGATGGTTGCATCTATGAGCCGGCAACCACCAACGAACGCAAGAACTGCTTCACGCTAGAAATCGGTGTGGCGGTGGTACCTCCCAGGTCGAACTACACTGCTTCTACCACCACCCAAAGTACAAAGTACCACCACAAAGTACCATCTGTTTCAAATATTAATCTCGATTGCCGTTCTTTCTCACTCTATGTATGTATGTTATATGCAACGGTGCAATTGAACTTCAAAAGTCCTACTATCCTATATAGATAAGTGATACTTGTTAAAATAAATGAGTCAGCTTACTTTTGAATTGTTTCAAGTGCTCTTTAACGGCTCAATACATGGAAGTAAATATTATCACTAGTCACGAGCATTATACAACCTATAAAATAAAATGTCATAACATTTTCTGGTTCTATTCATGACATGAGCATCTAAAGATTAATAAGTTCCGGTTATGAATAAGTATAAAAGCCTTTTGACAAACATTTATCTTTTAAATAAAAATAAGTTATGTAATAGTCTTCCATTTTATAAAAGTATGTAGTTTAAAGGTTGTAGAGCAACGATAGTTTGACCGGGGTGGCACCACCGCCACACCTATTTCTAGCATGAAGCAGTTCCTGTGTTTCTGTATAGGGGGCTGGTTGCCGGCTCACTTTCATATGAAGCGACTATCTTGGTCCTTGGACTTCCAAGGACCAAGATAGTCGCCAACTTCGTACAGAACAGGAGTTCCATCTGAAGTCAATTAAAATTGCGTTGCTAAGTTGCGTTGCTACTTAGCAACGCAATTTTAATTGACTTCAGATGGAACTCCTGTTCTGTACGAAGTTGCCTACAGATGTTCATGGACGATATGCGATTTTGAATTTCTTTTTGCCGATATTTCGACCCAGTTACATGGATCGAAATAACGGCAAAAAGAAATTCAAAATCGCATATCGTGAGTACCCGTAACATATTAAAATTAATCAATTCCCAGATAATATCAGCTTAAAATCATATACTTCAATCTTATAGAAAAAATGTATGTTTGAACCCGGGGCCGAACATATCCGAAACCTTCATGAGCACAAGAAAAAAATCGTCTCAACCCATTACTGTCCCACTGCTGGGCTAGGGTCTTCTCTCATAATGAGAGAGTTTTTTAGGCCATAGTCAACCGCGCTGGCCAAGTGCGAATTGGTGGACTTTACACTCCTTTAAGAACTCTTTTTTTAGAGAACTCTCAGATGTGCATGTTTCCTCACGATGTCTTCCTTCACCGTAAATCAGTGATAAATAAATTCTAATAGGCACATAATTTTAGAAAAATCAATGGTGCCGGGGATTCGAACCTCTTACCCTCGATTGAGTGGCCGAGTTTCAACCATTAGGCTATCACTGCTCATGCTATCACTACTCACCATATCAATAAATAAGCAAGAAAGAAATACTATATCATAATATTAACTAATAACTAACTAGGTATATTATATTTATAATTGTCTAGACGTCTACCCTACCACATTAAACTTTCATAGCCAGCCGTCAGATCACCACTTATACCAGTTATATCCTCAACATGTAATTTATAGAGTCGTTTTCCACTCCGTTGAACTACTTTCTGACACGTGTCAAAATGATCAAACACCTCGATAACCACCGTAATTTTACACAAATGTGTATATAAGTTACGCTTATTTACCCCTGAGTAAACGTTTACTGTTTAAGGCTCAGAGAGCTGTAATGAAAATGTAAATGATATATTTGTTAGTATTTTACCGACTACAGAAAGGAGGTGGTTCTGTGATCGATCGTATGTATTTTTTTTATGTATTTCACCGATTTCTCTTACATTTGTGGATTCTTAAAACTCTTTCTTCATAATATTCATTACTGCAGTTTTTTATAGTGTTATTTTATTTTAATTAACATACAGTTATATTAAATTATAAATTGCTTCAAATAACGTAATAAAAAATAACTATTCACACATATTATTTCTTTAAGAAGTACTATTCAATCAGAGATTAATAGAACACAGAATAAAAAACTAAAGAACAATTCACACAGCAAGTCAAAGAAAAATAAAACCACACACAAAGTAAAGAACAATTAACAAAAACATTGACTGCATGCGACTGACCTTGTTTTAGAGTATTTAAATAAATAATCTTCAAAGTGCATCTATTTAGAGCGGGCGTTGATTTATTTCCGAACTAATGTTTTCTCAGTGTTAACCGAACAAAAACAAAACTAGCATCAAAGAGTGTTTGAGGGTCTGTCAGTCTGTAGCGCCATCATTTAGAGCTGTCAATCATGCGAGTAAAGGGGTGGTAACAAGTTAAAATAATTTTAGTGGAACCGTTTGAAATCGATTTGGACAAATGTTTACATTTTCTGGATTTGTGGGAATTCAGACTAACTCTGTTCAATTTTTAATTATTAAATAAAATTATATTATAAGACAAACGCGGTGACAAATGTAGTTGTAGTAGATGTGTAAAAGTGCATAAAATAAAAAAAATAATTAAAATAACGCTTTAAACGTCCCTAACTTAGTTAATTTTGATCGGACAAAAAAAGTCATTGAATCTTTTTTACGTTATATTTTATCTTCTCTGCAAAAAAACATTTTTGATATTATTTTTTAACTCTTAGGTAGGGTGCCGGTATAAAAACCTTTACACATAGATTTAGTATCATTAGAACTAAATTATATCAAATATGCAAAATTGAGTGTAATTTTTTTATTACAGGCCTTATTTGACTTGACGAATGTGCTTCACGCGAAGTAGGTGTTGGTATCTCCCGGTCGACTCATACTCTACCTTTCAAAATGTGCCTACGCGTCTAAATATTTAAACTCCATCGCGACACCTCTTAATATTGGTCCCGAGTGCTGGCTGTATGCACGCGTGACGGCGCATAAATCATCTCACAATAGCGAAATAAAAACGTCCGAACAATAATGGAGTGGACGGTCCATTGAGTTTCTTTACTGCATATGGGCGAAACGGTTCGGCGCGCGCGCATTTTAATTTCATAGCTCAAAGGAATCGACGATTTGCCGCGTTTTGACGCAATCGCGGATTGGTTTTATTGCGATACGTATATGAGGACTTTTAGCACGATTTTTAGGGTTCCGTACCCGAAGGGTAATAACGGAACCCTACTACTGAGACTCCACTTTACGTCCGTAAGACGTACGACTGTCTTTCCGTCTGTCACCAGGATGTATCTAATGAATCATCATAGCTAGACAGTTGAAATTTTCATAAATGATGTATTTCACAAACAGAATAAAATAAATATTTGAAGGTCCAATACCACAAACGTGATTTTTGGCATTTTTAATAGACAATGTTACGGAACTATTCAACCGCGAGTCCAACTCGCAGTTGGTCGATTTTATATTTCTTTTGTCATATGGAAGTAAACGAGATTTCTTATAGTAAGAGATCATTATTCTTGAATATGATGGTCGCCTCATATATGTATATATGAGCCGGCAACCACACCCTTCCACCGACACAAAAACTGCTTCAAGCTAGAAATAGGCATGGCGGTGGTACTTACTACTACTACGTTGGTGCTTCTAGAATTAGACCACAAAGAGTTCTTCCACCTATACACAAAGAAGTCGAACAAATAATTGTTCTATCACCATCCACCATCATAATTATAATGCCACGAATAGTAAGCCTTGGTATGGAACAAAGGTCCCCTAAAAAGGTCAAGATATAACCGTTTCACAAATTAATTCCTTCGTTATAATAATTATTCTCCTGACCGTACTAATGCGTTGCACATGTCACTTTAATGTATCATCACCTTTATAATAGGGTAATTTACATTTATTTTCTACTAATTATAATTGTTCATCTAATTATATTAATTCAGTGGCGACTAGAGATAATGGGACGCCACCTTTTATTGTATAAATTTAGTAGAGCTCTTTCTATATGCCTATTACGGATTCCGTGTATGTAATTTCGTCCAAAGCTTCGAATATTTAATAAGGATATTTCTTTCGAACAAATGTCACAAAAATGAAAATTAGACTATCTTACTAATATTATAAATGTGTGTGTCTTACTCTTTCTGGCAAAAAATATTGATTGCAATAGCAAGCAATTTTGCACAAATATTTATGACCTAGATTAACATATAGCATACTTTTAAACATAGTACATGATAGAAGCAGGCGGAACCGTGAGAAAAAGCATGTTATATATAGCTGTAAAACAGTTCTAAATAATAATCATTTGAAATAAGTGTTAGCATACTATATATGTGTGTAGGAGTAAATTCGTGTTGTGTTGTGTGTGTGTGTGTTATAGAAATAGCAAACAAGTACACAAATAACGGTAAGTGACCACTGCCGTCCATGAAACTTGTGACAAACCCAGATACGATTATAGTGGTAACTGAATTCGGACACGGATGCTCAGTTACCTGGCAGACTAAGCAGGAGTGCCTCGGATAAGTATATTTAATATTGGATTTTAAATATTGATTTCTATCCTATAAACAAGTTACATTAAAAATGTGTAAGTACATTACCGATGTATCGTTAATCTATGGAGAGAATAGTCCATTTGAATGATTTTTTAATATAATATAGCCTATGTCACTCTGCAAATACATACATACGCTCGATTATACGCAGTCGACTAATAACTATTTATTTCGACTTTATTACCACTACATAAGAACAACCCTTGAGCGAGTTTTAAATGTACAGCGTGTCCTATTTACCATAAACGACCGTTTGATTAATTATATTTAGGGTGATGTTTTATCGTCGTATCGTTATTTATTACGATGTGGCAAAACTTAATTTGAATATGATTAGAGGAGTTACTTGTAAGTTAAATTTAGTGTACCATTAATTATATTTATGGCCCGCTTAAATTATGATGTACTTTAATGTTTTATTGGGCGTAATTACTGACTTAAGTTTTTTGTTTTATAAGATTGAAATAGCAAATGAGCATGCAGTCCACCTGATGGTAAGTAGACACTGACGCCCATTTAAACCTGTGCTCAACTTTATAAATGTAGAACAAACTTTGTGGAATAATTACAATACAATACAATACAAAACAACTTTATTGTACGCCACGAAAGACATATAACAAACATTTAATTAACATTTAATAATTTAGAATTACTATGATGATGTATGTAGATGTTTGTTTTAAGTCTGGATGTTTGTGCATTTGTATATTTGTGTGTCAAATGTTGGCTATATCCGTCTATACGTAATTCTAATATTAATAATACTAATATTTATAATAATAAAACTTGTCTGTAGCTGTACGTCGCATATATTTATACCTTTACGTTTCAAACTCTATTAAACTAAAACTTTAAGCATTTTTAGTATTATAAATTAAGGTGTTAAAAATGTACATCTAAAGATGACATTTACACTGTCTTTCATTCAAATCTGTCGACTCTATCATAATTTATTACAATTCAAAGTAATGTTACATTTTTATAAACGATGGTAAAACCGCGAGGCACCGTTAATAAAAAAATATAATAAATTCATATCGAACTCGTTCAAAGTAAAAATTAGTAATACAAAAGGCAGAAATTTATGTTTCTTCTCTGTAAACACCACCTACACACTTTTCTACCTTTCTACCTATAATAGCAGTATTGAAGCTCTGCTGTGTTCTAATCAGAAGAGTGTGGTAAGGGAGACATACTTATCCGAGGCGTTCAAACTTAGTACTTAGGAGTAGTAATGTATCTGTGGTCAACCTCAGGTAAAAATCTGACCTAACCTGGGGTTGCTTACAGATATCCATAGGTGACGGTGGCCACTTAGCACTTACTACAAGCTCGCTCCTACTGCATGCTCGCTTGATATGTCCATATTATATAAAAAAAAACATTTCATACGTTTCGAATTAAAAGTTAAACCGACACAGTAGTGAGGTATAACATTTCCAGAAACACATAAAGCGAAGTAATTGCCTAATATAAGCAGCACATAATTACCGGTAATAAAAATGATAAAATGCACAACCGATAATTAAGCCGTAAATTGTTTTATACCGTAATTACCAGCTGACTGACGTTAAGCAATGGTTGTGATGATTCATGGTTAGTTAATTTTACAGTTAAGTTACGTTACTTATGCAGTAATTGGTTTTTCATGGTGCTCCGCTTGCTTGGATCACGTTTGACGTAAAAAGTATACTTTTTAATCAAGGTCTTAGACTATCTGTCTTTGAGTCAAATCCGATCAGAATGCAATCCGATCGATGCAGAATGCTGTGTGAAAAGTTATAAAGATCTATCAACCCTTCGTCACCAATTTTCGACTTTATAACATTAAGGAAATCTGTTAAAAAGAGAAACTGAGCATTGGATAGCGTTTTTAATTATGTTGGTATTACTACCACTAAACATGTTTCTAATTCATTAAAGATTTTTATAATTTCAAAGATTATGTGTTCTCGTCTACAAGTGTGCTAAACAGTGACTAACTCGAGGCCTTCCAATGTTCTGTTTCTATTTTATATAAGATATTTATTATTTCTAAAGATTACGTGTTCTTTTCTACAAAATGTGCCAAAACACTGACTTACTCGAGGCCTTCCAACGTTTTCAGATATTAATGTTTGTGGGATCAAACTAAGGTCAAAAAAACTACATCTAGTTTGACCTAATTATACAGGTAACTTAAAAAGGCAATAAAACTTTATTCACGTTTAAAATTTGATTTCTACTACATACCTTCTCACCTCCATATTAAGTGACTATCTAAACATCTTGAGTAGCAACGCAACAGAGATTGACTTCAGATAGAACCTTATATGAAGTTACTTATAGTTGCCCATGAGCGGCAGTAATCACTTACCACAGTAATCACTTACCATTTGATGGACTACAAGCTCGTTTGCTACTTCAATCTTAGAAAAACTCTTCCAATTTTTAAAATCTTCAAGTCTACCCTTGTAAAAACTTTATATAAATTACTTAAACATATATTTATATAGTCCATTTCATATCATAGTGGTGACATGTTTGCATTCTGCATTTTATATTCTTCCTCATTAATATAAAATATATAAGTATATATCGTATAAATAATCATATATATTTCAACTAATCCTATGCAATTAAATGAATACCTAACATCGGATGCCACGCCACTATAAGCCCTATTACATCACAAGTAATATATACGTTAAACAACTGGATGGCGTTATGCGTCAAGTCGTCAGTTGCAAAAACCAGACAGGAGCCTCAACGCGCGATTGCGTGGCGTTGACGTCGGCGTTGCTCCCTGTTCCTTTGATCTTTGGATGCGGTATTTTTTATAGACCACCGATTTTCCGAATCACGAAAAATGTTTTTGATCGTGTATGGTTAAACCCGAGAAGTACCACAGCTACATGTATTTGTAGCGTGAAACAGTTCTTGCATTTTGTTGGAAGGGTTTGGTTGCCGGCTCACTTTTATATAAAGCGACCATCTTATTCCGCGGGAAAACGCATCTGTGATTCACTTCAGATAGAACCCCTGTTTTATATGAAGATGCTCACTGATGTCCATGTAGAGCAGTGATCACTTATCATCAGCTGGACTGCATGCTTGCTTGCAACATGAAATTTATAAAAAAAAAAATTACGCAAAAATAGATAACTTCTGATAAGATAACTAACTGCTTTACGCTAGAAATAAATGCAGCGGTGGTACTTCCCCGGTTAAATCCTACTCTTTTTATCTTAAATCTTTGTGGCAGCTCGAAAATCTATACCTCTTCTAAACAGCACTAAAGCCGAGTGGAATACTCCAACCGTCTGTAGCAATCGCATATATCAACGCTATACTAGAAGAACAAATAACCTAACTTTGGGTAACTGCATAGCTACAACACGATGCAACGAAACCATACTTGAATTTGATAAAACTGATTACATCAACCACTATTTATTATGCCGTATCCGTACCCATCACTTCGCAACTCCGGCGCACGTCACATAAATCAAGATGGCGACGATAAGAGGCCACTCATAAAGGCAACGAGAACGGCTTTACGATTCATAATTGTACTTTATTAAATATCCGCCGGTTGCATTTTAATGGAAGAATTCTTGCCAATAAAACCTGACTGCAGACTGAATAAGAAACAGAAGTGGCTGTTAAATTAATAATAATGAACCTTGCAATGTCATTTCTATAAGGATTCTTGTGTGATAAAATAAAAAATAACATATTGAAGGGCTTAACTTAAAATGCTAAACTGAGAAACTCATCGATAATTTGAAGTTAGTTTATTGATCTTTTAATAATTTTCACACACATTGAATAAAAAGATACAGCTTATTAGTGACATATTTTTTTATTAAGTTTATAATACTGTCGTACCGCATATTTCTTCTTAGATTGGTTCATTTTCCAAGACACGTCGATATTTATTATATACCCAAACAAAATCTGTATTTCTGCCAAAAATGTTAATAATAAATTATATTAATTAATGATCTCTACACTCGTAACACTATGGTGCCCTGTGCCATAGTAGCTACAGATACACACTAATTAAAGTCAAAAAATATCAAATCCAGAGAAATTTAAACTAAACAATCTATTTACCTAGCCGGGGATCGAACCCGGAACCAGTTTCTTAGACCATCTTACTAGTTGCACCTCGGGGGATTGTCTGTCTAATTGTATACCTGTTATTATTATATTGTATTATATACCTACAGTAGTACCGATTAATTACATAATCACTATAATATACATAACGAGTAATATAAATGCAAATGTATTGTATTTATGGCATTGCACAATGATTATCTTAATCTAACTACTACTTAATTATCTTGAATATCTTTTATCCTAGACAACGAAATAAAATAGACTGTTAATATACATAAATATCTATGCAAATAGAAAAAAGTCGTATTAAAATTTGATCACAAAAAATATGTTCAAAAAATGGTTTTACCTTTTAGTTACGAAAATGTTAAAATTGTTGACCGATTTAAAGAACATCCAAGAGGAGTCAACCCCCTGAATTCTTGTACACAATATTGCATCTCAGCGATAACCTAAAAAACTTTTAAAATTGCAATAATTGATTGTTAACCACAAAAGGATAAGTGTTTGAAATAATACTGCAAATTTTGTTTAAAACAATATCTGCTTCGTATGTTACAAATTCTTTAATCATCGGTCTGTTTCTGAGGGCCATGAAAAATTGACTGTCACTACAAACCACAGCGTTGAGCGTTTTTGCAAATTGCCCTATATAACCGGCGAAATTTCGTGGCCTTATACGATTGGATACTTGTTTTAACATGAGTCATGGGAAGCCACGAAACATTTACTAGGCGTGGCAAGGGAGAGCATAGAGCGAACTTTACCAATTTACGTTTCAATTTACCAAATTTAGTGAGCATAAGATGCATACATTGTTTTTAACGCTTAACGCTGACTTGCAGCGTTACGAAAACGACGTTCAACTTGAGCATTGTTCGTGGCCCTCAAGTTACCGCTCGGCCATGAAATCGCCAAGCGCTGCAAGTGCTACAATTTACAGTGAATTTTCAAAACATATAAAACCAGACATATTTTTAACGCTCAATTCTGAAAATCGATAACGTTTGCAGCATCACGATAATTTCGTGGCTTTCGGCTTGGAGCCACAGCGTGGGCGGATTTAGTTAGTAAATATAAATCCATACATAAACACGGTATGTGATAATAAAACAGTGTGACGCGGTTATTTATAATGCTAATACAGAAGCTATAAAGCTGTCACACCATAATATTACGTTCTACGGTGAATAAAACGATTAATATAATGTCTAGCAATTTTATTTATTGCCAGATTTGCCCGCGATTCCGTTTATAACAATGGCGTCATGGTTCTAACGTTCCAACATTTATTTACCATTATTCTATGTAATATTTATTTACATAACATATAGTTGCAAATATTAAATTATAAAAAGCTTTCTACACTCATATCCCCACACTAGGATTTTCTCCTGAGTCGTGGGTGCCATGGAAACACACGAAACCAAATAGACAAACACCCCGACCCAGAACGAATATCTAAATTCAACATTCAAATGTCTGTCTTGCCGGAGATCGAACCCGGAACCAACTGCGCGTCAGACCGGCATGGTGACCGCTCCGCCACGCGGGTCTATAAGCACTGAAAGGTGGTAGAACTCTTCATGGTTCTACTCCGGAAGCACCATCAGCATCACCTCGTCTATTTCTGCCTAATACAGTAGTGTTAGGCACTGCTGTATTCTGTTCTGAATAATGTCATCTGTGGCCAACCTCAGGTCTGATATTATTTGGAGTTGATTATAAATGGGCGGAAGAGATCACTAACCAATTCAATTTCAATATTATTAAAAAATAATAAGCACCTCGCTACAAAAGATAGTGTACAATTTGATCGGTAATGTATCACCGCCGTACCTATTCTTAGCGTGGAGCAGTTCTTGTGTTTTAGTAGTAGGTGTAGTTGGCTAGAACCGCTTGAGAGCTCGAACCGTCCAGCCAGCAACCCTGAGAAGGATGGCGGCATGTATGGCTGCATGTCGTCACAGACACTGAAAGGTGTTGGGGGACAGTTATACGTCCTCCAAGATATGGGCACCGGTGCGTTCCATTGGAGATCCCGGAGTCCCCTGCAGGCGCTGCGGAAGACCACCGAGGGGTTTTAGTAGGTAAAAATCCCATATAACCGTAGTATCTCTCAAGGCTTCAGTGTAACTGTAGAAGGTTTCCCCCGTCACACAAAGAAGGTGTTAACGTAATACTACAAGGTGTTAGAACTAATACGGTAGTATGGTAATACGAGGTGTTAGAACTAGTATGGTTCAACGTTTTTATTCGAGTGCGACAGAAGGAGTGTAATGTTTTTCGAGTGAATGTATGTATGTTTGTTTGTTTAAAATATTTTTTTTATAAATGGCTCCTGGAAATAGAGGAAAAAGACGGGAGCGGGACGAGTTTTTTTCTATTACGACAATATGGGTATCAAATGAAGTTGAGTGAAATTTCTTTAGAATCATAATGATTTGAAATTCGATGAAACGAAAACGCGTCACAATAAAGAAACACATACACTTATTATCAATTGATTAAGTTGGCGGGAGCATTAGATATAATACATTACACTAAAATAAAACATATATATTTTTAGTATATCAGGTATTCTATATCCATCTTAATCTCTCTTAGGGTACTTTTCAAAAGTTCCTCTTTTGCCGTGTGTAAATTGCACACACATACTTTTTTATTTATATAAAAAAAGTCTCATTCCACTCCCGACCGTTGAATTATCTTTGTTTAAAGATGCCGATTTTTATAACGAACATCAAATTAAAAAGTTGTTTAAAATAAAATAAACATGCAAAAATCATTGACCTAGTTCACGTAGTAACAATAAATCAGGTTCCAAACACACTATTCTCGTAAATTTCTCACTCTAACATACAAATTGGGTATGGTCAGCAATTAAACACATTATCAAGTTTCGTGAGAGCCCCCCATTCGTCTCGGCATTAGCATACGAGAATTATTCCATTACAGTGTTAATAATTTAAAAATAATACGTTGCAACACGCAACCGAGAGTTATGAGCCCCTGGAGATGTTTATGAAGCGATATATCGCTTAAACTAAAAGCGACTCAATTGACATACCTTTAAAAGTCAATTTAGAATAACAAATAAAGAGGTTAAGGTATTTGCCTGCCAAGTAAAATTAAATCTTAGTACCTTATTTTAGAGTTAAGTTTGAATTGATAACAGTTTTTAGATTCCCAGTGGTGCTGAACATTTTATGATGCCATCGGTAGACATGAACGAAGGCTATTAATCTCTTAATTTTAAACTTTTTTGCGAGTATTTATTTGAAAGATAAGAAAGCAGAAAATGTAAACATAAATTAAGAGTTTCAATTTTGCAAGCGTTTTTTAATGAGTGAATTTGCAATGTGAATCTGCATATTCATATTATGATTATACAGCTCATATGTGAGCTGCGATTTATAGATTCAAGTGCACGGCTAGTCGTTATTACTACTTTATATAGTATAGAGGTATCAAAGAAGCACGCAGTCCACCTGGTAAGTAGCCACTGCCACCCATGTACATCTATTATCAACCCGAGATAAGATTAATCCCGTCGAGGTTAGTCACAAATTCGTTGTTACCCTTAACAACTAATTTGGAACGCCTCAGTTAAGTATCACCATTCCGTCTTTTATAAGAAAACTTATATTGGATCTATCTTTAAGTACTTAATATTTTTCATCAACACAACTGTCCAATATAATTATTCAGTAGTTATGAAATTCCTTCCGGAGGTAAAATTAACACTATTTGACAATAATGTTACCAAGCAAAAAATATTACACAGATAAAAAATATACAGAGGTTAGAATTTCGTGTATTTTGTAAATCAAATGAAAAAATAGATACGGTTCCTTTTAGTACTAAATGATAACGTCCTTTGGTAAGGCATGAGTGGTTTTCGGTAATAGCATCCAATGGACAAATATAAATAGGAATAAAAGCTATAACACACCAAAGTGGGTAAAACCCTCAGATTGTACAAACGCAGCGATAAATCAGGCGCGCACTGCAGGTGCAACGTTGCCGACGTACTAAAATATTGGCACACAGAGCAGTTACAATAACAGGCGCTGCACGCTTCCGAAGTTATGCTTCGGTGTGTGTTGTATCGTAAATCGAAGTTATGCTTCTTCATAATTCTCAAGTTGAATGTCGTTCGGTTGTTCTGAATGTTGTGAAGTTTAAAGGTGTGCATCGAAATGTCAAACTGTAAATGAAAATATATTAACAAAGCTATGTTACTGGCTTTTGTTTTGTTTTAAATTTGTATTTTCTTTTGGTGTTTTTGTTTTGTTGGGTACAATAAAGTATATTATCATTATTATTTACATTACGTTTTACTATTGTATGAAATGCGGTACAAAACAGTGCAACAATTAGACACTAAATTTATAACGGCAATTTGGAATTTTGATTTATCGTTTGGACCAAATTCTTACCTAATTTAACGAAAATAATTAATTATTTTGCACTTTACAAAGGTCTAATCCTACAAAGAAATGTTTCCGTATATTTTTCTCTATCCACTTCAACCAGTTAGAATTATGGCAACAATATTTTATTAGTGTATAGTTTTTAGTTTAACTGTAGACTTGTTACATTATTACAAAAACATGTTTATTAGAAAAAACATACGATACAATATTTTTACTGTTATTTGCTACTCTGTATCTGAAATATTACCGCCATCTTGTATTGTGGATTAATTGAAACGTCTCGTATTAGGCGAACGATTTTAAAACACAATTATTTATTGAACAACAGTTGCATTTTACTGCCCCGATGTTTTATCAGCTGTCACAATAAATTCTACACTGGCAGCTAATTAGCTTGTAATTAATAAATAATGTGGCTTAAAATAAAATGCTAATAATTAATTCAAGTGTGTAATATATGTATGGTAATTCCTTAAGTAATAATGAATAGATTTTTACCTGCTTTTGTAGATATTCATGCAAGCGAGAATAAACGTATTTAACCTGGTGATACTTGGTTATTGTCAATACAAATCCAAGTGAAGATTAGTAGAGTTCACCAGCTAATGGGTACTTTTTTTTAATACATAGCAATGCAAATTATATTTTTCTTGAAATTCACGGCATTTTATAACCATTTCTAGGGTTCCGTGCCCAAAGGGTAAAAACGGAACCCTATTGCTAATGCTACGCTGTCCGTCTGTCCGTCTGACCGTCTTTTTTAAGACTTGAGCTAGCAAATGAGCATGGAATCCTGATGGTAAGTAATCGTTGCCACTAGTGATGCGACTCGAGTCATGTTTTTACTCGATTCACTTGAGTGGATTCGTTACTTGAGTGAAAAAAAAATCACTCGAGTCAGTTACCGAGTGAACTAGTCGCATCAAGTTGATTCTGTTGTCAGTAAATGTCATTTCACTACGTTATTTCCGTCGTGTTTTTTTTTTGTTCGTCAAGTTAGATATTGCCGTTTTTTTTGGTTCGTCAAGTTAGATATTCCCGTTTTTTTTTTCAAGTAAGATTTTTCACTCGAGTGACTCGAGTAGGACTCGAGTTAGGTAGCAGAATTGCTCGAGTGACTCGAGTCACAAAATCCTACTCGAGTCGCATCACTAGTTGCCCCCCTATAAACACGTGTAACTAACTACATAAAGAAGAGGCTTCCACTTAATGTTGATCACAGAAGCGTTATCACTGAGGACTACGATTATCGCCGTATTTAAACCATCAGAGATTCAAACCCATCCACTGAAACGCATTATAACTGCTTCAAGAGAAATATATACATCCCCAATCTTCACATATTGGTTCTGCAACCAACTTCAAAAAATCTAACCAATTTACTCGGGATTTGAATGCCGGATTTCCAATTTATGGGAATAAAATTCATATCACTTTCACAATTAATTGATGTATACATGAAAGAAACGTTTAATATACGTTTCAACAGATAAACAATCTCTGAGCTGAATATTAATGCTATTTTATTTTCCAGTCACCATTATCACCTACACGCAAGTCAGATCATAAATCACTTCATAATAATTATATCACCTACTAATTATTACACAGGCAAGGCACTATAGGTCTTATGCTCAAGGGAATAAAGGGTAATGTTGAATGGAGCTACACTACGTAGGCAGTTTAATAACGCAAATTAATCCTATAGACCAAGGGGTACTGTCAAAATATCTTATCCATTTATTGAATACATTTGGCTTACATCGGGCTTTAGTAATGTTCTTATCATTTAATGGGTAATTAAATTTTATGACAACATCCTGTACTGTTTTTGTTGGAATTGAAGTAGCTGGCACAATACTTCATATAATTATATAAATGAGCTAGTAAGCGAGCTTGCAGCTCACCTGACGTGAACTAATAATTACCGCATGTTCAAAACTCCCGATGGTATCAGGATCTTATTCAAAGTCCCTCATAGACACGTTCTTGTTTTAAAAAGCGAGGTGAAATTAAACCTAAAAATCTCTGCAGTGCTATAAGTCAAAATAACGTAAGATGTGTCACAGAAAACCATAAGATGAGGCATGAAGCATAAAAAACTTTGACATTGATTAATTATATTTTATCGAGGAAAGAATTTATGGTTAAATTAGGGTCCTATAGGTTTAAAAACTAGCTCATATTCCTAATATTTATGATCCAAAAAGAGCCAACTTATCTCATTTACTTAACTACACCAGTAGATAACACTATGATCATTACAATAAATTTCAATTCATATTTATTCACTTTCAAGCGTTCTCATTTTTACGTGGTAAAATGTAATTAAGAAGTCAAACTTCGCACCATCCTTTACAAAGGGCACGTCTGCCGGGGCAGCTAGTATGCAAAGTCTATATATATAAGAAGTCGGTTAATAAAATGAAAGTGTCTATACGTTGTACCATACCACGTGTCTGTACGTTGCTAGTATTTGCGAAAGTATCAATAATTTGGAAGTAGTAATAGAAAATTCTATAATTCTAAAAACATATGTTTTTCTTTTTGTGTGTTTGAAAACAATCATACGAAAAGTACTGAATTTATTTCAAGAGATATTGACATTATTATTCATTTGAAAATAGCACAACTATCATTTATTAAAACAATTATATTTACATAAAAAGTAGAAAACAAACTAAACGATAATAATTATTATTGTTGTTCCACTTCTTATTTTCAGGTAAAATTTTATCCCTGTATATATTAAATGTTTGAAGAATTTTAATTTATATTACATTTTTGACATTTTTGACGACCCGTGTGGCCGAGCGGTTACCATACCGATCTAACGCGCAGTGGGTACCGGGTTCGACTCCCGGCCAGACAGGCATCTAAATGATGAGTTTAGATTTCTGTTCTGGGTCTGGGTGTTTGTGTATTCGTGTTTGTG
>DWNE01002434.1:0-18877 GCA_018249875.1 Cecropterus toxeus | reverse complement strand
TCTCAGTGTCCGATTGAGCTGAAATTTGGAGCACACCTTTAGTTCTGATGACAATGCAATTATATGTAATCAATATTATTATAATTCCAAAATGGCCGCCGCAACAAAATGGCGGTATACATATTTTTGTCCAATCCACACAATATGGGTATCAAGTGAAAGAGCTTAATTTATAGAATTCAATACAATACGGAAAAAAGCTTGTTTTTAAAAATACCTTTTTATATTAACTTATTTTATTGAATTTAATAAAGTATTTGTTTACACCTGGAAGTGCCTTAGTGGCCGACAAATGTCGACCTCTTTGGGAATCGACAACCGGACAATCGCAAAGTTAATATATTGATAAGTATTTATTATTTGACGATCCACGTGACGGAGCGCTCACCATACCGGTCTGACGCACAGTGGGTCCCGGGTTCGATTCCCGGCCAGACAGAAATATGAATGATAAGTTTAGATTTCTGGTCTGGGTGTTTGTGTATTCGTTTTTGTGTGTCCATGATTTCACGACACAGGAGAAAATCCTAGTGTGGGACTGTGAGTGTAAAAATCGTGTGTGTGAGTATTAATAAAAAAAATTGATAGATAATTTGGCTATGCGGGTGGCATTAGGGGTAACGGTTCTATTTAAAAAACTAGTCTCTTGCCAGAAAAAAATGGGAATTCCTGTTCTAATCTGTATCTCCAACGATATTAACGAGCAAAAATTTTAAAATCATTCATGAAAACAAACCCATAACATTCAACAACTGGTGTGAAAAGGTCTAGAACATATCCGTTTTCATTTGCATTGGATGATGTACCCTGACATGTTGCTTGAGACTACATTTTTGGATAAACGTCTGTCCACAGACGGGACACACAAATCTCCTATCATTATTATGTATCTTCATATGTTCCCTCAGAGTCTTCAACCTCGCGTAGGATTTCTTGCAAACATCGCATTGGTAAATTCTCGCGCCAACGTGCTTTATTGTATGCTCTTGTAGTTCGTAGTTCGTGAAGAACTTCATGCCGCACTCAGTACAAGCATGGTTCCTTTCCTGCAAATGCCTTGACCGTATATGCGCTGTACGACGGCTGCATAGATCGAACACCTTCGGACAAGATGGACAAGGAAAAGTCGCTGTTTTCTCTCCATGGACCGTATTCAGATGTTTCATCCTGAACTTATAGGTAACAAACTTCTCGTCGCAGATAGGACATTTGTATCGCTTGTTCGAGCGGTGGACTTTCGCGATGTGGGCGTACAATGATGAATACGTCGGTAAGGTCTCCCCGCACTGCTTGCACGGAAAATCCCCTCGTTCGTGAGTCCGCGTGTGATTCAACATTCTCTGCAACGTCGCGAAACGCTTCCCACAAATCTCGCAGATGAAATGCTCATAATGATCATTCATGTGCTTGTGGAGACTTAAGAACATTTCGTACCGTTTCCCACAAATCTGGCAACAGTGTTCGTCCCGACTCAGCTTGTATGGCAAAATGCTGTCGCCGTGCGAAAAATCGATAGATTTACCGTGATCCTTCAAATGTAGCTTTAGAGTATTGTAGTTGTCTATCCGAAAGCCGCAGAGCTTGCAAATCGTCATAGCGAAGTCCATTTTCAACGGTTCATATTTACGAGGTTTAAAAGTCACGTCTGCGTGATTTTGTTGTGTGTGTTCCCTCATTTTGTCTGGCTCCAGAAAAGTGTTCTTGCAGAAGAAGCATAAATATGCACCTTTCCTGTACTTGAATGGGTAAGCGGTACAAGAGCTCATGATTATTTTGATGTTTTTTCTATACGCGGCTCGTCTGTCATTTCCTTCGCTCGTCCTATGCCTCACCTCTTCTTTCTTAGTGAATTCCAGCTCAGCTGTAGGTATCAGCGCAGACAATTTATTATCGTCACTTTCCACCTTCTTTATTTCAATGTCTGCGGTTTTTCTTCCTAAAAATAGAAAAATAGGCACTATAGGGTCTTCTTTAACCTCATTTCTTTACGATATCAGGGCTTTTTATTACACCTACGCATACTTATACACTCACCTAACTTGTAGTACTTAAGGGAAAACAATTAAGAAAGACATCATATTTTTTAACATTTATTTAAATACACGTTCAACGAAAACTAGATAACTTTATTTTCTTCAAGGGTTCCGCGTTAGGATGATGAGTCTTCATATGGCTTTGCAGACTACATTTCTGGACATACGCGTTGTTGCAATACTCGCACACAAATCGCTTATCATTATTATGTATTCGCATGTGTTCTTTCAATGTTTTCACCCTTGCGTACGCTTTCTTGCAGACTTCACACTGAAACTTTCTCTCCCCCACATGTTTAACCATATGACTACGTAACTGAGCCGCAGTAACGAACTTGTAAGGACAAAATTCGCAGAGAAAAGCCTTATGTTTAATATGAACCTGTTTTATATGCTTGGTCCTTTGATTGCACATAGCGAAAACTGCTGAACACAAATGGCATGGATACTCAATTTTCTTCCCGTGGGACTCCGTCAAATGTCTCCCCCTATCAGAGTAACTTTTAAATGATTCCTGGCAATACGGACATCTATATCTAAACTCAGGGCCGTGCATTAGAATAAAATGATTATTCCTTAGAGCTCTAGTTTGAAAGATCTGATCACATTTAGTGCATTTGTACTGATCAACCAACTCGTGAATGACTTGGTGAGCTTTGAGTCTATGTGCGGCAACAAACGCTTTCCCACAGTGACAGCAAATGTTATTAGGATAGTGCTGGTTCATGTGCGTATTCAATTTCGTGAATAGTTCAAACGTTTCATCACAATGCGTGCACTTCATCTCCTTATTGTTCAGATAAAAGGGCGTGACGCCAATACCCTGATCCTTTATGATCGGTTTCGCGTGTTCTGTTATCAAATGGTCTTTGAGATCATCTAGACCTTTTACAGACAAGAGACATATCTCGCAGCGCAAGTCAGAGATTTCAATTTTGATATTATCGTACGGCCTGGCTAGTCTCATCGCTTCTATTTTGTTCGGATGCTCACTCGAATGGTCCTTAACACCGGCAAAGTCACCGAAGGACTGAGAACAGAAAGCGCAGGTGTAAGTCCCCCGTTTCCACCTAAAGGGAAGAGCGTTCGAAAACTCTAATATAACAGCCGCGTTATCTCTCTGATCGTTATACTTGCGTCTCCGTTTCCACTTAGGGTTCTGAACTCGTCCTACGAACAAAAGAAAAGTCACTATCAAATTGACTGCGTTTAACTTAAGCAATAGTCAATACTGAAGGAAGACCCAAAATTACCTGTGGGGACGTTAATGACACAATGAGTTGGACCAACGAGAGGGGTCAGACGACAGAGGAGCAACCAAATTTCATTGATAAGATAAAATCTATACACCTGAGTTAATCACAGTTAATGAATAAGTTCTGGTTTAACTTATTAATCATATTTAGTTCACAAATGATGATTATATCAAAGATAGTAATGAGCATGAACTGTAAATTCTGGCGATACCAAAGGTACATGTAGATTAATTAATCAGTGTTAATATTATTGTTATAAATAAAACAGTCAACATAAACTTATTATCATTTATTTAAATCGTAGACGTTCAATATAAATATAACATAAATGATAGTAGTAATGGCTGAACACCAATATAAGTAAGTATGGCTTGAGCTACTACTCAATTTAGCGCTTTAATATGGGTTGAACTAGGAAGCATCTCAAAACTTACTCGTCGACAATTTAGTTGTTGACGAATCTAGAAAGAAGCGAAGACAATAGGCCATTGACAGATTTTTTTGAATAAAATCAAACATTAATCGTTCTTCTTTCAACAAGTTGCAACGCGGCCTAAGCAAATGAACCGTTTGTTGGACGACATGATAGCGATACTTGTGTAGGTTACACAAGTATCGCTCAAGCCATAGTGACCAAACAATAGTCAACTGGTTGGAGACATAAAAGTCTCTATTTTACACCTATGGCCTTAATTTATTTTGATACAGTCATATTTACTCTTCCTAGAATTTAATCATAAAATTGCAGACAATAGCCAAAACAGTTCCAACTTTAAATTTAATTTTACAATATCATCTGCCTAGAATAGCTACACATCGTTTTTCTGGTCGTGTTCATGTAAGCAATTAGCTGCGTTCTTCTACACAAGTTTATAATTAACCAGTAAGTTTCTAATTGCTGATACATAAATAAATTATTTTAATTTATATTTCAGACTGTGTCCTGCACTTTCACACGCTTTTAAAAAAATGTAACATAACATCAAATTGTAATTACTTTGATAGAGTAAATGAATTTTAATTTAAATGAAACAATTACTGAATTTCACGTCGTACGCGGACTATAAATATATTTCTTTAATTACATTCAGTTGTTTAGGTTTAAAACGATTTCATTTAACGATTTAAAACGATTTCAAATTCAGACAAACAGAAAGACAGTTCTTACTATAACATAGTAATATTAATTAATTATCTTATTTCATCATCGCGTCACCTAAATACCTTGCCCAATATAAAATTACTGGGGTTTCGCCAATTTCTCAGCACTTTGCTTCTTGTGCACTATCCTCATGTGCGAGTATCTGGAGGTCCCGCTACCAAAGACAGAAGGGCACAAGCTGCAACGATACTCCGACTTCTGACCGTGAACCACCGCAAGGTGCTTCAACCTCGCGTGACAGGAATCGAACGTGGTGTCACATATCGGACAGCGATATCTCTTCTTCGGGCCATGAACTAGCGCTAGATGCCGATTCTTTAGAACTCGATTCTTGAACACCATCTCGCATTTTGGACACGGGAACTGACCGATTTCATGGCACTTCTGGTGAGACCTAAGCTTGTGTTTCCCCGAGTAACTCTTCCCGCATGTGTGACAAACAAAACTTTGATAGTGCACGTTCATATGTATGAATAAACTCATGAAACCTTCGAAATGTGTCCCACAGTGCACACAGCTGAATATCTTCCCGGTCAGCACAAAAGGAACGATGCCATCACTGTACTCCGGATCGGGGCTCTTCGAATGCTTCTCCTGCAAATGCTTCTTGAGTTCTATTAAATTCTCCACCGCTTGTTGGCAGATGGAGCAGAATAGATCGGTTATGTCAACTTTCAATGGAAACGAGTTCCGAACTTCGGGGTTTTCGAAAATCTCCATTTTTTTATGAGTCGCCGAATGGAGGCGAATTTCGCTTACATTCGGATATATTTGAGGACAGTACGCGCACATGAATTTCCCCCGCATCCATCTAAATGCCACCGCATTAGAATGTTCCAGAATGAAGGCAGCGTTCGCCTTCTCCCCCATCACTTTCCGTTTCTTAGTCCATTTTATTTGAACTGTATTTTTTTCTGATGTTTTGCGCGCCACTCGTCCTAAAAATAAAACAGAATTGTCACTCCTTATGCTGTTTCATTCGTTGTCTCTTGATGGGTGTGTTCGAGGTGTTTTTTTAGCTTCGACTTAGTGATGAAGGAGCATGGACAGTTTGGACATTCGTATCTTATCCCCACCGAGTATGTTACACGGTCACGTTTGAACTTCCCATCGAAATCTTGATTAAGACTCACATTAAGAGCCGTATGTTCGTTAACCAAATGCTTAATTCTTGCGTAGTAAGTTGTAAACAGTTCCGGACAGTGTGGACACGCGTACCGAACACCTTTGCGGTGCACCCTCACATTATGGCTGCTACGCGCCCCTCTAGTGTCGAAAACTTCCCCACACGAACAAGGAAATTTACCGGTTTCGTGAGATTGCACATGAATCCTAAACCGAGATATAGACACGAACACTTTACCGCATGCGTCGCAAATATAATTCTGATAATGAGTATTCATGTGGGCATTGATATTCGCGAAACTGAGAAAATACATCATACATTTCTGACAGTGATACCCATTCAACTCTAATTTGAAAGGAAGAACGCCGTCGCTGTAATCTTCTTCAAAGATCTTATTATGTGCCGTAGTCAAATGATCCTTTAAACAATCTAAGTTTTCGATCCTATAGCCACAGAGCCTACAATTCCAATCGCTTACATCAATCTTTACCATATTATTTTCCCTTAGCTTCGAGAACACTCGTTTTGTCGGTGACTCGGACAGATGATTCGACACGTGCTCACGTAAATGGCTCGGCTCGACAAACTTAGCGTCACAGTAGGAGCAGTAGAAGGAATTCCTGTACCAACGGAAGGCCCAAGCGGTGGAACATTCCAGAATGGTCATTGCGTTTCTACGCATCATTGTTTTCTCGATTCTTTTCTCAGACTCCTCTGGTTTCCAGTTGGCATTGTTGGCTCGCCTACGCCGTCGCATTTGACGCGCGCTTACGATCTCCTTCAACTTCCTACCTGGACAAACTCTTGTTACTACGTCCGTATCATTCGCACTAGTCGAACCTAAAAAGAAAAAGACTACATTACTCACGAATTTATACCCGAAGAAACAAGCTGTTCATATAACGTTAAGTTCAGAATTCGATTAATGCAATCGTGAGTAACCGTTATCAATATAAGTTGTATATGGATACTTATATATACTTAATTGATATAATAAAACAAACTATTTAACATATTTTTCAATAACTGATTGGAATGAGCGTGTCTTCTAATGTCTTCCTTAAATCAAGAACAGTAAGATTCATGGTCGATTTTAGTGTGATCTGATCTAAATATAAGTTTTTCAAAGTGTTTACTTATGCCTATTTCTAATTGATGAACCTCACAATAATACTGACTTTTTCATCGTAATTTTAGCTCATCTTTCAAAAATAATCGAAAGCAGCGATGGAAGATACAAGATCTCGACGGAACTAATAAAACTAGAATCCACAATTAGACCCATTGAATACCACCAATTTTTCAGAGAGATTAATACAAAACGAAAGACTGTAAGTAATTTAGTTTATTCAAAAATGCCCTTACATACAAAAAGTATCAAAAGCCCAAGAGCTTATCGGGCAGATCCACGAGATTGTTCAACTCTGGATGATTCGTCCTCATATGCGCCAACAATCTCGTTTTCTGCTTAAATGGCAAGCCACACCATTTGCAATTTAAGTCTCCGTGTGTTTTCAAATGGCTCCTCAACGCTTTGCTTCTTGGAAACGTTTTTTCACAGAGCGTGCAAGAATAATTCCTCTCGCCCGTATGTTTAACCATGTGCCTCTTTAACTCGTAAGCTGCTTTGAACTGCCAGTTGCAGTAATGACAAGAGAAGCTTCGTTGCTGAGGAAAATGGACTGTTCGGACATGTATCGCGCGTTTTCCGCTTGTTTTGAAAGTGTGTTCACAGTGCGTGCAACTGTAGGAGACCTCCTTCTCCCTGTGAGCCTCGTTAAGATGGTTCATTCGTTCATAATATCCCGTGAACCTCATGTTACACTGCGGGCATTCGTATCGAGGTCCCTTCGCGTGTGCGTGGGCTTTATGATAATCTCTTGCTGCGCGCATCGTGAAGTTCTTCCCACACTTATCACACGGGAACGACCCGGTTATATGCACTTCGGAATGCTTCCTCAACCTGGGCGCAGTCATATACCCTTTCCCGCACGTCGCGCAAATATAATGCTGGTAATGAAAATTCATGTGCTCATAGAGCTTCAGAAAATTGTTGAACTTTTCTTGACAGATCACACATCGCCACATTTCCTTATCCAACGCGAACGGCAAAACACCGTCTGGATGCGACGTGTCAAAGTCGTAGCCGTGTTCGATCACGTGCTGACCCATTTGGCTGACAGTGGAAAAAGGCAAAGCGCAAAGCCTGCAAATAGTTTCGGTGGTATCCACATTAATAAGCGTCATTTCTTTAAACTTGCTGTAGATGTCCTTGACGCTGTGTTGCGTGGAGCACATTCTGACGTGGTCTCTCAAGTCCGAACACTCTGTAAAGTTGTCCTCGCAGTAGGCACATTTGAATCTGTTCCTTTTCCATCTGAAAGGACAGAGGGACCAGCATTCTAAGATGGCACTAGCGTTTTTCTTTGTGATGAACCTAGCCTCAGCCCTCGCGCTTCTCTGATACGGCCGCTTCTCTGTTTTACGAGACTCTCCGAAAACAATATCTTCTAGATCAGTTTTTATCACAGTTTCTGGCTCGTTTTGCTTGCGGGCTCCTAAAAATAGAAAATTTGAGTGTCAGTCCTTAGTTTCGCCTTTTATCCGCTAACCCTGGACTGGACCAATGTTCATATCGCAATTGATATGGTGGTTTGCCATTCCTTATTTCTATTAGTCTTTTTAAATTTTATTTCAATGAGTAAAAAATAAAAATATTTGAAAAAGTGGAAGTAGACCTCGCACGTTCTGTAGAACCAAATCATCATTTTTTTCAGTTATTGATATTATAGCAACTTAAAATATACATGTATTTTGCGTAAAAAATTTGAATTTACTCATTACGGTTCAGTGGAAAAACCGGAAAATACCGAATTTTTGTATTTTTAATTTAATTTGATATAGCAGCCACCGTAATATCAATTCTGAAAATTACTTTTTTTATCTATACAATACGAGGAATAGAGCTTTGTGGCATACGTACTGACATTGGAGTCTTAGGTTAATTAATAGGATTCCGTTTTTATCTTTCGGGTAAGGAACTCTAAATTTCGCATTGTTAACTGTATAAATAAAAATCAGAGTACCAGCTTCAAGCGTATCTTCTCCGCAATTCGTTCATACACATAGAACATAAGTAAAATCTACTTCGTTTGAATGAGTATGCGTGTGAGTGTATGAACTTGTAAAAAAATGTCTAACACAAAATATACCTACCCGGAGTAAGTCAAAAATAGCGGCCGCCTCAAGATGGCGGACAGCTCAAAATGGCGTACAACTCATAATGGCAGACGATTCAAGATGGCGGACAGATTATTTTAATTAGGCTTGATATGGGCATCAAAGAAAATGTTTTCTGATAAAAAATACTAAAAATGAAATGTCGTTACTAAATGCTTGGTCATATTTTTTTATATAAATTTACTTGCTGATGCGACAGACTTTGTCTTGCCTTGGCTATGAATTCGAATTGACAAGACTGGCAGTTATGTCAAACGCCATAAAGCTAGGTTATTCTGTTTTTTTTACGCAACTTTCCTATTTTTTCTTCTATAAGAACCTTCTCCTCCCGGCAGCGAACGCAACAATAAATAATTAGCGAAATCGGTCCAGCCGACCACACGTGATGCTATGACCAAGGTAAATAGGAATTTATTTTTATATGTATATATTTCCATTGTGCACATATTATCTTACAGAAATTTAAGAAATTTCGCATAGATTTTTTATACTATACAAATTAAGTGTACTTCGTTACGGGATAAACAAAAGTCAGATTTGCGGTTTAAACTTATTTAATACTCATACATACATAATAAGCGTATAATAACTTAGAAATCGCTCAAATAATACTACATGTAAAAATTTACATCTATATTTTTTACAAAATTGAAGTAGCAAACGAGCATGCAGTTCCTCTGATGGTAAGTGATTACTGCTGTATCGACATCTGTAAGGAACTACATATAGAACAGGGGTTCTATCTGAAGTCGATCACAGATGCGTTGCTACTCTCTAGGACTGAGAGGACATCCATAAATTACGTCAAAGGAATTTTCTGACATTTTGTCTGATTTGCATGTCACATTGTAAATGGCTAATTGTGAGATATCAAATATAAGATGAAATTATTGCAAATAAAAATTCATTCAAAATTAATTAATTGAATCATTCATTCATTCATTCATTCATTGCCATAGCTGGTCATATTTTTTACACCCACCCCTTCGTAATGGTGTTCATTTTTACAAATTTGTACATAGAAATAATTTAATTAAAACAGCAGTTCTCAAATTTACAAATGAGATCTTAATATTCATTCGAAACGTAACGTCACGAAATTACCCCTCCCAACCCCCTTGTCATACTTTATTGACCCCCTCTCCCCCTATCGTCTGTCGTAATTTATGAATGACCTCTAAGATGGTCACATGATGAGCCAGCAATATTTAAATGTCACAAAAGTCATGTTAGGATGTGTGACTCCACCCGAGCAATTTTATAACAAGGATGTGAGCATGGCATGTGTGAGTATAAAATTATAAAACACATCACTACGTTCCAGTACTCTAGTATTACATCATAATACTTATTTACACATTCTACGTCATTTGACTTTTACGAGTATTATTTGTTGATGTGAAGACTTCTAACAACGCCGCTAAGGCATTGTCTTTTTGTGATGGGTAAAAAATTTTAATGTGGCGTCAGGGCACGTGGCCTGATAGAAAATTCGTAAGACGGAGGTAGAGTATTTTTTTATAAGAATGAAGTAGCAAACGATCATGCAGTCCACCTGATGGTAAGTGGTAACTGCCGCTCATGGACATCTGTAAGCAAATTCATATAAAACAGGGGTTCTATCTGAAGCCGATCACAGATGCGTTGCTACTCCTGAGGACTGAGATAGTCGCCTCATTAAGTGAGCACAACCACACCATTCCACCTCACGCAAGAACTGATTTACGCTAAAAATAAGTGTGGCGGTGGTACTTCCCCGGTCGAACTACATTGGTTCTACCACCTGGTAAAATTATCACACTCTCTTTCTCTTTGGCGAAAATATATGCCTGAGCATGATGTTTCGTTTAGGCGGCGCAGGGCGTAACGCGATTGTTTGTGTGTTTGTGTTGCAGCGTGACACGCGCATCCATTGCGACACAACGTTAATATTCCAGTTTTGACATCTACCGGCACTCCCGGAGTGCCCTTTTTATTGAATCTTTACGTTTTACTAGCTTATTCGTGTTAAGGCATACAATGGCAGTAACGCACAACTGCAAAACACGCGCATATCGTTGACATATGTTCAATTTATTAAGTTCAATATCTATTATTTAGTATTTCTTGTAATGTTACTTGTTAATTTTCCTTAATATATTGTGTATGAAGTTTCGACCTATAATTGAGGTAACACTTGCCACTATTGTTCTTGTTTAACTCCATTGTATTGGAGTAATAATGTTTACTTCGCTGGTACAACTAATACATAAATTAATATTTTACTGAGAAATATTTTATGCACCGTTTCACATATTTTTAAATCGAGAGCATTTTATGGAATACTCTAAACAGTTATAAAAATCTTATTTATGCGTTATGTTATGTAAGTAAAGTCTATAATCTCGGCATTAATTAATCTCATTCTAAGGAACCATTGGCTAAAATAACTACTACTGCCCTCTGGTGAGTACGAATCATAAACTTTAAGTACATAAAGCACTAAATTGTAGTACACATCCCTAAGGAAAGCCATTTCATTTATCAGTTCATATAAAAATATTTCTATCGGTCGAAATAGTCACGCTACTTGTCAATAGATGGCGTTATGAAACCTGACACACGCTATTGAAGATTTCAGGTAATTCCCGTACAATCTACAAAAACAAAGACTACATCATATATGGAAATGTTTCTTAGCGATGTGTTTGTCTAGGGACAGTTTCGTCGCAAACGCTCTGGAGCAATGTGCGCAAGGATAGCCGTATTCCGTCTCCTTCTTCGTCCTGTGAGCCTTCACGTTGTGGTGATACTTCTGAGATCTCGTTTTGAACTTCATGTGACAAGTCGTACATTCGTACATCTCGGCACCGGGTTTGTAGTTGTGGAACTCCATGAGGTGACGCTTCCTCAGCTCCCAAGTCGCGAAACGGGGCTTCTCCTTACAGTACACGCACATGTACGGCAAAGTCGTGTGTTGCGTTTTCACGTGAAGATTCCTCTCCTCCAAAGTAGAGAAGGTCGCTACACAGCGACTGCAGTTATATTTATTGTCGTGCGGAACCTTCGTGTGAGCGATCAGGGCTGATTCAGTGATGAATCCCTCGCCGCAAGTATCGCAAACATAGTTCTGGAAGTGTTCCGCCGTGTGCTTCATCAGCGATAGGAAATCCGTGAACTGTATCTTGCAAATCGCGCACTTCCAACTTGAACCATCATTGAGTTTGAATGGGAGAACACCTGGCTGGACATCAGCGTTAATCGGTTGCTTGTGATCGTTCTTTAAGTGAGCCATTAAATCGTCCAAAGAATCGATGTGCATAAAACATAGTTTGCATTGCAGATCCGTTATATCAACTTTGAGAAACTCCTTCCGCAACTTCCGATTGAACACTAGTTGAATATCGAAGTTCGCGTGTCTTGATGCCATGTGCGTACGTAGTCCATTTGGATCGTTAGATTGGACACGGCAGAACACGCAGTTAAAGTTCTGACCCCACGTTCGGAACGGGCAAGCAGTGGAACACTGTAAGATTATCTCTGTGTTACTTCGATATTTTAATGCCTTACCGAATCTAGGTTTATACGTGGCTTTGTAGCACTTAAAGTTGCGTTCGTGTTGCTTCAGACCATGCTCTGAGAGGAAGGTCGCGCTACACTTCTCACAAGTGAAAATTTTCAAATGACTCCTTAAATGTCCGTTGATTTGCGAGAATTCTGCATATGTTTTATCACATTCGAGACACATCCAGAGTCCCGTCGGCCCTTGACGGTACGGCAAAACACCGAAAGGAACTTCGAAATTCACTGACTTTCCATGATCACGAGACAGATGGGCCATAAATTCATCAACACTAGACAAATTAGTAGCACAAAGATTACATTTGAATTCTGTTATATCAATTTTGAGATCATCTACAACTTTGTAGAATGCGCTGTTAAAGTCCGCATTCGAATGTTCTGCTTTGATGTGGTTCCTGAGAGCTGCCATCGGTTCGAACTCATCGTGGCAGTATGAGCAAACGATTCTATTAAACCGGGTCTTAAAAGGGAAGGCGGTTGAATGTTTTAGAATCAATACAGCGTTTTGTCGTTGCGGATTCTGGTTAACCGACCTTTCGAATAGTTTCTTTTTTGGTTTACTTTCTTTCTCATTTATCCCGTCAATTTCCCTTCCGGACCCTAAAAAAAAGAAAAGAAACCACATCATTATTTCGATCTAGTACATTCCGCTCGACTTTCTCACTAACAAATTCGTCATATGACTTTGAATTCACAAGATTTGGACATGTTACATTTTCGTAATGCAGAAAATCCAGCACATTTAGATTTGGGAGAAGATACACAATTTTTAATTTATCACTAATTTGGTAAGTAAGACACCTGGAATGTTCGTTAGTGTTTATAGATGATAGAATCATACTAGTATATTTTCTTAAGATTATCACATATCAAAATGCTTCTTTGCCATATGTTTGTCCAAAAACAGCTTCGTTGTGAATGCCCGTGGACAACTATTACAGGGATAGTTCAATTCAGAGTCCTTCTTAATTCTATGCGTCCTCGCCATGTGGTTGTACTTCCCCGAACGAGTCTTAAACGACTTTTGACAAGTGGAGCATTCATACTTATCAGCGCCAGTTTTATAGTTATGTACTTCCATCAGATGTTTCTTACGGAGCTCCCAGTTGGCGAACCGGGGTTTATCTTTACAATACACACACATATACGGTGTGGATGTGTGCTGGGTTTTAACGTGTAAATTCCTTTCGTCCAGCGATGAGAAAGTTGCTACGCACCGACTGCAATTATACTTATTCTCGTGTGGTATCTTCGTGTGCGCGATCATTGCTGATTCAGTAATGAAACCTTCGCCACAAGTATCACAGACATAGTTTTGGAAATGTTCTGAAGTATGATTTTTGAGAGAGACGAAATCTTTGAACTCGTTCGGACACATTGTGCACTTCCAGATTGATCCGTCGTTCAGCCTAAACGGAAGAACGCCTAATTGAGCATCTAAGTTTATCGGTTGCTGATGATCGTTCTTAAGATGATGAGTTAACGACTCAAAATTTTCGATGGGCATGAAGCAGAGCTTGCATTGAAGGTCAGTGACGTCGATTTTCAGGAACTCCTTCCCCAACTTCTTGTAAAAGGCCGCCTGGACATCATAGTTTTCATGACTAGTTGCCATGTGGGATCTAAGACCATTCGGATCGCTAGATTGAACTCTACAGAAGACACAGTTAAAGTTATTCTTCCATGTTCTAAACGGGCAAGCGGTGGAACACTGCAAAATAATCTCAGCGTTACTTCTAGGCTTCAGCACTCGTCCATTCCGAGCTTTGTACGCCGATCGGAAGCATTTCACTTGACGATGATGATCTCTCAACGCATGATCAGACAGAAACATCGTACCGCATTTTTCGCAGCTATAGTTCATAAAATGAGTACCTATATGCCGTTTGAACTGGATAAACTCTTCAAAAACCTTATGGCAGTACACACATATCCAATTATTAACAGCATTTTGCTTGTAAGGCAAAACCCCGAAACGCTCGTTAAATTTTACTGGTTTATTGTGTTCAGTGGCGAAATGATGCATTAGACTGTCCACATCGTGGATATCTAGATTGCAAATCTTACATTTCAGATCAGTTATGTCTACTTTGATTAAATTATCCTTAGCTCTATAGAAAACATTTTTAAAATCAGAAGTTAGGTGTTCAGTTTTCATGTGATATCTCAGATCTGACAACGCATCATACTCCTCGTGGCAATAAGCGCATAGAATTTGACTAAACCTAGTTTTAAAGGGATAAGCGGTTGAATTTCTTAGAATAAGTTCCGCGTTTCGCCGTTGCGGCGTCTGGCATACGAGAATTATTTTCTTTCTCTCAGTCTCACTACGTCCGCGAATTTCCAATCTTGACCCTAAAAACAAAAAAGAAATAGGTCAATGTCGTAACCACGTGACCTTAATCAAACGCAAAACATCTACAAAGGACTGGCATAAACAAACAACGGTATAAAACTTTACATTTACTATATAAGGAACGTTGTATAACAATTTGTAAGATATGTCTATTAAAAATCTATTGGCACTTCTGGATGGTGTGTTTTCATGTGTCCTTTCAAGCTAACTTTCTGAGCGAACTGTTTTTCACAAATCACACACTGGAATCTCTTTGTTTCACTGTGGATCCACATATGTTGGGTCAACGTCTTCTTCCTCGTGAACGATTTCAAACAAATCTTACATTGAAACTTCTTCTCGTTCGAATGTACTAGTAAGTGATCATCTAGCATTCCCTGATTTGCGAACTTGAGTCCACAACACGCACACACAAATATGTCATCAGTATGCTTCAAGGTAAAATGCAAGTAATACAACTTCCTCGATTCGAAAATCTTGCTACAATCAGGGCAAGAGTACGTTCTTTTTGGACGACCGTGAGCTTCCACTAGATGTTTTTGCTTGAATTCCCACGACATGAACCTTTCTCCGCATGTCACGCAACAGAACGACCAGCACGCCTTGGAGACCCTCATGTGATTCTTCTTCTCCTCAAGAGTGGTGAATTCCCTCCAGCACTTCCTACACACGTGGCTGCCCGTGTGACTGCAGCGTACGTGATAAACCAACGCCTCTTTGGACAAGTAACTCCGACCGCAAACGTCACAGGTATACTTCTGGTAATGAGAGGTGGTGTGTCTACACAATTTGTTGATCGAGGGGAACTTCTTGTCGCAAATAAAACAGAGCAGCTTATCGCTGTCGATTCTATGCGGTTGCATGCCGATTTCATAGTTGATATCAATCACGTTATTGTCATGACAATCGCGAATATGCCTTGCGATTTCCTCGAGAGTATCACACGGGATGCCACATAGGCGACAGCTGAGATCTGTGCAATCAACTTTCAGATACTCGAGGCTCTTGGCGCAGTGGGAGAAGGCAGTCGACACCGTGAAAGTCTGGTGGCTTTCGTCCATGTGCTGGCGGTACTCCGCGGGATCCTGGTACTCGTCACAGCAGTAGACACAACGCATCATATTCCCGCGCAGCCTGAACGGGTAAGCCGTTGAATACCTCAACACTACTTCGGCGTTCAGTTTCGCTTTCAATTTGTCACTGACCGGTCGCGTTTCTAGAAAAAAGAAAAATACACCCTTGACTTACGTCGCTTTTGAGTGAGACATGTGAGATGTTCGAAAGACTCTCGTCTACTTTCGAGAAAATTAATATTTACTGCCACTTGTTTGTAACCTGTTATATTTAAATATTACGTTAATAAACTTTGTTTATATAAGATGCTCATTTGTACTGTCGTCTAGTATATGAGTTATATTCAACAGTTGGGACTTTATTTGACTTTTGGAACGCAATTTCACCAGCCTTTTTTAAAATAAATCTGTCCATTTTAATAGATCTCTTCAACGATGGACGCCGCGTATTAAAGAGAGATCGAATTGAATTTGCAGTTTTCCGATTAGATTTGATGATGCACATATTTTTTTGATATTCCAGACCTGGAGTTTTAAATTAAAATAGAGCGTAATATTAATATGGATGTCGTATGTTAGCAAATGACCTATCGATATTAATTATAGAAACCTTTTACAAGGTGGGCAGAAAGAGTATTGTTATAACGGGGAGTACCACCACCACACCTGTTTCTGCAGAGTGAGAAGTTCTTGCATCTCGATAGAGGTTGCCGGCTTATTTATTATATGAAGTGACCGCCTTAGTGCTTTATCTATGTACTATTTACTATTATACTTCAATTTCGAGTAAATGGAATGTGCCAACAAAACTCCAAGTTAAAACATATACCTACTTATATAATTTTAATTATTTACCATGAAAAACTTATTTACAAATGGGGTTATGGTGCCCTCACTTTTCGATAATCAAAAAATATTTCGTACCAATCAAAATTGGGTGCTTCAAGATTTCCACCACTATTTAATAAGTTGTAAAAATCGGATATGATCATATTGCTCTGAGAAAGATTTATCCCACGAAAAACATTCTGTAAAAACTAACCAAGTCTCGATGGAGCTGTTTGTTTATTTCTAAAAGTAATGAAAACCAGACAAAGTCGTGCCAAGTCTAAGGTTCCTCACTGCGATTTCTTTATTATTATAGATAATGTTGTGTGGCCGTTGACTTGTACCCACTATTGTCCGCGTATTGAGTCTCAACTGGATAAGACCTAAGACTCAACATTCTTCATACGTTAGTGCAAGTATTGAACTGAAAAGATCCAATATCTGCACCACCTTTTTTCACCTAAAGTTCATGTCTATTTTGTGGACGTAAAACTTATTGAAACCAAAATATTGATAAGCGAACAAATTTTATTCACCATTGAAGCACTCTTTAGTACTTCGCATCTAGAGCGCCAATTCTGTTCGCCTTGTGGTAGGTCCGACCCTTGATATTGTGATGACATGTCACTCTTTTATCACACCATGGATATTCACGTGTTGATCACGCTCCTCCTCTTTCGGAAAAATCATCAAACAGACAGAACATAGGTAACTCGCTCTGTTAACTCTCGCTGTTATGAACATGACTGTGACGTTTTAAACTTGTATTGGAGGAGAACTCTTTTCCACATACGGAGCACACGTGGCTGACCCCAGCATGCAACATTGCAAAGTGTCGTCCGTACGTCTTTCTCGTTTTGAATACCTTCCCGCATTCCAGACAATGGAAATCCTTCTGCGCGTGTCCATGCGCCGTGATTTGATGATTCTGCTTATCAGGCCATCGTATGAACCGTTGATGGCAAAGGGCACACTGATAAGGCCAACAATTCCTCGTTGTTTCCACGTGGATCCTCCTCTCGTGCAACGAGCTGAACATTCTTCTGCACCGCCTACATATATGCCTGTCGCGGACATGCGAGTATCGAATATGACTTTGCAAGGAGTTAGCAGTGGAGTACGTTTTGCCACACTCCTCGCAAGTGTAGTTTTGGTAATGTGTCGACATGTGGCGACTCAGTAGACGTATGCAAGGGAAGTGTCTCTCGCAAACAACACAGCAGAAGCTCTCCTCGCTAAATTTAAACGGCTGCAAGCCCAGAGAATGGTCAAAGTCGATCTTCTTCGAATGAACTTCAGCCAAATGCTTGGCAACGTCTATTAGACCTACGAAATCCAGATTACATATGCGACATCGTAAATCAGTAATATCGACTTTGAGATAGTTGTTCATGCAGTGCGCAAAAGCTACTGGAAGCCAGAACGTTTGATGCTCTTCATCCATATGTGCCCTGAACAACGTTGGATCTGGATAAGTCTCTGAACAGTACACGCACATTAGGGCCGACTCAGGCAGTCTAAACGGATAGGCTGTTGCAAAGGACACTATTGTCTTGGCGTTACGCCTCGCCAGTGAATGCGAAGACTCGCCTAGAACAGACAGAAATGTCTCTGGTCATTTTAGATGGACACTCTGAGTTTATAACCTGGTTGATAATCAAATTTGTCTATTCTATCGATGTAAATACCGGCTTTTATATAAAAAGTATATGATGGTATAAAACATTCTTGATCGTTAACTGTGGGTAAAATAAAGTTTCAGTTAGCTATAAATACCGAAGAATTTAAAATCGATATGTATAAAAATAAGATTAATATATGCTACAAATGTTATAAACACTAATCCCATTAGTTTATTCATGTTTAGTGTAGACTAGAATTCACAAACATATTATCTAGCTAGAAACTAGCTAGAAAATTGAATATTTCAATTAAATATGATATAAGGGTGTTAACAATAATAATGATAAGACATTAGCGATAAAACTTCGTGTTTATTTAAAACTATTTCTACACTCTTACGTAATAAAATTTGAAAATAGACAAACACAATACATCATAACAGACTTATTACTATAACTAATACAAATAATAAAAGTACGGCCCGCGAGGGTATAATCACGGTAATAGTATCATACAGTATTCTATCTTCATACAAACGCACGGAACGCAAGTTATCCCTACGCGCCCCGATTTCAGTACGCACTCGGTACGCCAATATCATAAAGGTGCCGTAGTAACG
>DWNE01002433.1:0-18881 GCA_018249875.1 Cecropterus toxeus | reverse complement strand
ACGGACTTCCAGATGACTAATTGAATCGAATGTTGTTCTCGATTCTCGTAGTTTTATATAAAAGCAAAGAGCTTACTATTCTCCTACGAGAGTAAAAGTGTTAAATCGTGGAACGTTTCGTCATTTGAAAGCCTTGAAAATTGTGAAGAGCTCTTGTCGGAGTATATATTAGAGAATACAAAAATGGAATTTCCACATATCGGAAAGAATTGTTCCTACACATCTTGCAATAAACTAGGTAAAACAAATCTTTTGTGTTATACGCCACATATTATCCATATTTGTTTTTATTGTTAATATTATTGAGGTCAAAGAAGGCATAGGCTTGTACTACAATGTGTAAATTTGTGGGTAAGAGAAATACGTCACAACTGGTCTTATGATAAAGTGTAATTACCTTAAACTTATCAAAAAAGTTATATTTAAATATGGAACTACCCTTCTTAATTTAAATTAGTATTATTAGTAGTAAAGGGTATAAAAAAATTTATAGCCTCGATTTGTTTCATATTAGTCACAAAAGATGATGAAAATAATTTCACGATATCATATTTGTTATCACTCGCAAATTTTAATAGTGTCTTCGTGTTTGATAATAAATTTGCAAACTTTATTCATAATACGGACTGTACTTTTATGCTAGTTATAGCATATAATTATATCTGTGACACATTTTCACCCACATTTGATAAAAATTACAATGATATCTGTATTATTGATTTTTAACCTTTAACAATAGGCATATTTAAAAAAGCATGAAAAGCAAAATTGCCTTTTGGTACATAACATGCACATGGTATGTACCAAATGGTATGTACTATGTATTTTATTTATAACAAGCTTTTCAAAAGTTAAATTTTTCAAGTGAAAATAGGCTAAGTTACTCCTTACAATGTTCGTTTTCTACTGTTGAAAGCACCGTAAAAATTGGTGTAGCCTTCTCTGGAGATGAGCCAAAATAAATAGAAAAACATTTAAAAAATGGAATAATATGTTTTGTAATTGTGTATAATTCATGTATTTGTAATTAAATTGTAAACTATCAATAATTTTCTATAAAATAAAACAAATTTGTTCCAGACTTTCTGCCTATGAAATGTGATGCTTGCAAAGAAGTATATTGGTGAATATTACTTACTTTTATACTATCATATAATTATATTGTAATTGTGTGTGTAATTTTTCCACTTATAATTATGCAAAATTCATATTAGTTATAGTGGGCATGCTATTATTAATTTTGCATGTCTAGGAAATATTGTGCTGTCAGATATTTATTGACCTGGCCAACGTGGGTGTACAACCTAATCTGTTACACTTCCGTAGCACAGTACTCTGCGCGACGTTCCGTTACACCTACACACACCTACATATCAGATTATACTGTACAGGCAGTTTTTTTCTACAGGATTGATGTTGCAAACGAGCATGTAGTGTACCTGATCTTACCAGACATGTGTAATCAAAACTAGATGCAGTCACAGATGCATTGTTACCCCAAGGACTAAGTTAAGAACTGTATGTCTCCCTTCCCATGTCAAAATCAAAATTTATAACTTTATGTTTCGTAAAGATAGAAATATTGCAGTAGTAATACATACAATACAACTAAAGGTCCAATTACAATTATTTTATCATAATTTTCCTTTGTCACAGTTCCGACCATTTCTCGTACACAAATCACGAATGCAAAGAATCAAATGCTCGCGATGTCCAAGTTCCTGTGTGTCCACTCTGTGGTGCTCCAGTGCCAGGGAAGCGTGGTGAGCCCCCAGATGTCGCAGTCGGTGCTCATATAGACAACCAATGTACATCTGATCCGGCTAGAGAGAGAAGAAAGAAGGTAATGGGAGTCTTGAATAGTCATTTAAGAGGATGGAGACAAACATTTGAAAAGTTATTAAAATTCCAATTGCAAATGTTTTGTAATGAGTTTTGCCACATTATCTTGAAAATGTGTTAAAATTTGCAAATTATGTTCATTATACAATACACTAATTACCAAAGATATAATCTTTACGTTCATAAAGGCCTTGCTAATTGAAAGTGGATTTATACGCTCATCTTTGAGAAGGCTTTATGAAATTTTTGATTCAACATTTTATATTTTTGTTTACACACAGTGAGTTCTAGGTTTCATCTCCAGACAGAAATCTGAATGATGAACTTAGATTTCCGTTCTTGGTTTGGATGTTTGTGTATTTGTCTTCATGTGTGACATTACACTCATGACACAAGAAAAATAGTGTGGAGAGTATGATTGTAGAAAATAGTATTTCTAAAGGTGAATCTTACTTTTTCAGGTGTTTACAAACAGATGTTCATTAAAAGGATGCAAGACGAAAGAAATGGTGCCACTGGTATGTGGCGAATGTTCTCTTAATTTCTGTTTGCGACACCGACACACCACTGACCATTCTTGTGTTGGGAAATTGGGTGCAAAGAGAAGACAGGCTGCGTAAGTACATAAGTATTTGAGTGTGTATTTTTATGTGATCTGCAATAATATAAATGTTATGTGATATATGTATAAACCCAATAGTATCAACTATTGGTTCAATACATTAAGACAAAATGTACATAACATTATAGAAGATAAAATGTGTATAGGTTTAAATATCTGCTATAAGTCAGTCTAACTGATGGTGAATGGCCACTTTACCCATAGACATATAATCCATCTGCTGTAATCTACCCTAGATGAGTTTAGATTCCTACCTAAGGTCTTTCACAAATGGGTTGCTATCCCAAATAAGTAAGAGGGCTAGTAATTAGTATGTCTCTTTATCAGACCCTTCAAGCTGAAAAACATCAGCACTCAACACTGCCGAGTTCTTAGGCATTTGACAGAGATATGTATAGCAGTAAAGCCGAGAGTTTATCAAGATATATTGTTTTATGTAATGTGTTTCCTTTACAGGGAAGCTGCAATGGCTCGGATGAAGGCTAATGAAATAAACTTCGCGAATAGAACACCTACAACAACACCTGTTCGTTCCTTCACGGATGTTCAGGGAAATATGGTAAATTATTAAATACATACATTATTGCTTTATAAGGTTATAGAAAACTCCATTCAATGTACGAATTCCACAGTCTGAGGAGTTTGAAGTTGGATGTATTCAAAGTATTCTATATTGGTATGCAATATGCGTAGTGCAAGTTATTGATGCAAATATTTTTTTTTATAAGCAAAGCAAACAAGCTGTAGGCATCCCCACCCTTCCACCTTAACACAAGGTCTCATGCTAAAAATAGTTGTAGTGGTAGTATGTCATTTGTGAAACCATACGGGTTATTGTATGAAGCATGATTAAATCATACTCTTGAATCTTTGAATGATAAGCACCCAAAACTAAATGATAATGAATTTGTAATAACATAAATATGTATAACCTTTTCAGACCGAAGACGAAGCATTGGCCCATGCTCTAGCGCTCTCAATGCAAGACCAGGGTTCCAATCTGACCAGTGCAGACGTAGTAAGAGCTATGGCGCGACAACGAGTTGGAGGAGAACAGAGCTCACGATGCTCTGTTTCTTAGCACATGGAAATGACTACAATACTATAGTTACTTATACCGGGTGTAATCGTTAAGTGTGCACAGGCGATTATTCCGTAACTATTACAGATATCAAAAAACTTTAAACTGATATCGAAAGTACTTCACCTAATGAGTAAAATGGCAATAATAACTTTTTAAAAATAAAACGAGAAAGATCCAAAAACTTTACATTAAACACTCCCATACATTTTATTTCTTAGTAAGTACAAAATTTTGTGTTCAAAGCAGATGATCGAAGTGACGTCCACGTTGCGTAATACAATGACTAGCTCTTTTTACAGTTTTTAAATGAACTTTCCTTAAAATTTTGGTAGTAATTAAAGCAATTGCACGACGTACACGACTTTGTAACTCTTCTAGGCTTTCTACCTTTCTACTATCTCATACTAAATGTATGGGAGTGTTTAATGTAATTTTTTCGGATATTTCTCGTTTTATTTTTTAAAAGTTATTATTGTCATTTTACTTATTAGGTGAAGTATTTTCGATATCAGTTTAAAGTTTTTTGATATCTATAATAGTTACGGAATAATCGCCTGTGCACACTTAACGATTACACCCGGTATATGTATTTATTTCATATTTTCCCAGGTTGTAAAACAATGCCTATGGTTCATCCTCGAGCCATTGATAACGCGCAACGATTTTTACTGCTACTGGTTCTACAAGAATCTGATCGAGAGGATGAAAAACCACAAGGACGCATTGAATGAAATGGACGACGCATTTAACTATGTAAGTTTGTGTAAACTTACATTTATAATATTAGTAGTTAGTAGGTATTAATAAAGTTATCGCCTGCCTGTTGTAAGAGGCGACTAAACGGGGGCTTCCGGGGTTGCGACTGGTGAGAGTGGGAGCTCGCTGGGCTGGACGGCCAGCCTAGCGACCCCGGGAAGGTCGACGACATGTGTAGTCGCATGCCGTTGTAAACGCCTGAATACACGGTGAGCGTAAATGCTCATCGGAAAAGAGCCCCAAAGAGGCATCGCGCTTGGAGGACTCAGGTTCTGTTCCGTTGGGAATCCCGGAGTCCTCCACGCAGCGATGAGGACGGGCAGCGGGAGGGGTTTTAGTGCGGTTAAAATCCCACATAACTCGACGTTGCTCCCATGGCGTTTTGAAGGTTCCCCCTCATGACAAAAAAAAAACGTATAAGTAAAGTAGCAAACCTAAAAAATGAATTGATAAATTATTTCTTTTCTGAACCATAAATTGTAACTTGCCTATAACTTGTACCTCTTTTTTGCATATCATAATATATGTTCAACGTTCACATACTATAATGAAAATTACTTATACTATAATGAAAGTTCTTACAAAATTTACACTTGTAACATTAAAAATTTCACTATCTTGGACGAGTTAATTCTGATGAATAATATTATTTACAGTGATGAGTTCCGATATGCCTACAAGTGTGAACTTGAGGTCTGATAAAAATGATTTATGAGTCAGTTCGCACATTTTTAATGGCCCAATTGGCTGTAATAAATAAAAAAAGTAAAATGATTGGTTGTGTGTACGTGCAGAAACTGTGGGCGACGTGCGACCTGGCGATGGCGGTGGTGTGGGCGCGCTCCAGCAGCTTCGAGCTGCGCGAGTTCCCCGCCGACGCGCGCATCCCCGCCATGTACTTCGCGCCGCAGCCGGACTTCTTCACCAACACGCGCGTCTTCCTGCCGCCCGAGCTGCAGGTGAGCTGCCATACGTACCCCCACGTACACACTGACAATGTGGTTTAAATAAAATGACTTCTTCACCAACACGCATGTAATGCAAGTATTTAGTCACAATAAATAAATATATAATGTATTTTTTCCTAAATACTATCCACAGTTCCAACCAAAGAAGAATCAAGCGATGGTTGAGGCAGCCGCGCGAGCTCGCAAGCGTCCGCGACTCTCCGAAGCAAACACCAACGACGTGGAGGTGAGTTATCTATGGCATTGCGACTTCAATTGCGGCGAATTACGACCAACTTTGACCAATTACGGCCAACTTTGACCAATTATGGCCAACTTTGACCAACTACGGCCAACTTTGACCAATTATGGCGAACTTTGACCAACTACGGCAAACTTTGGCTAAAAATGGTCAACTTTGGGCAATTATGGTCAACTTTGGCCGATTATGGTCAACATGGACTAATTATTGCCAACTTTGTCCAGTTATGGCCAACCTGGCTAAAAATAACTGAGTTTCATTGATCTACCAAGTATTTGACGTGGAAATTGAGCTTGTTCGAGGGCGAACCAATTTAATATGTGACGGATATTCACGATATGCGGTTTTCGAATTATTTTTGACTACGATACATGTAATTAAATAAAAGTATCAGCAAATATAATTCAAAAACAGCAAATCGTGAGTACTTCTAACATATTAAAATGTATCAATTTCTAGATAATATCAGTGTAAATGAAAACTTTGGCCAACTTGGCCGAAATTAACTTAAATTCATTGTCCCATCAAGTAATTGACATGGATATTTTGCTTATCCGGAGGCAATGAAACTTTCGTTATAAGTTACCGTTCAGTTATGGGTTGTTGAACAAACTTTCAATCGCCAATATACTTACAAATTTAAAGATTTACGTAACGTCTTACAATAGTGCTAAATATCATAACGGGTTTTGCTGGCATATTTTCAAGTATTTCATTCAAAATTCAAGTCCATTTGTTACCAGGTTAATGATTAGTTCGATTTTAGTCCAAAATTAAATTTCACAGACTCTCATAGGCAAAGTCCTAATTTTAGGGGGATTAATAATCAAATTGTTCATATATTAATACAAGAAAGATACGTCTTTACCACGAAACATTTTCTGTGACTATTTATCAGCATTGTTATTTAATAAACGGAATATAATACAATATTATTATTGTTGTTATTATTATTAAAAGCACACTTTTTATGAATGTACACAAACATTGGCAAAGCTGGCAATTCGTCACAGTTCTAGTGATTATACAGGGATATGCTATGTTATATATGTTAAAACATTATTATTAGCTATATTGTAATGATTGCTTTTGGGAGCAGGCGGCCGAGACGAGCGAGTTTGATTGTGTTAGCGTTTTTGTTGGCGGGGAGGGGAGTTCAAGTGTAAAACAGGTCGACCAATATCTTCAACTTTCGGTGCATATCAATATCTCATTTTTTTCTTTTATGAGCTAAACAGGGGGGTTCGCAATAAATATGCCCCGAAATTTATCGTCAAAAAGACTTGAAGACTTTTTTATTTCTCGCGTATACTAAGTGGGCAGAGAAAGGATATATGCTTCGTAGATGGAATTACCCATACTTTGGGTGTTAGAGAAATCCTCGTAAATATGGAGAGGTATATTATGATCGATGAATGTAAAGGGTAGTCAAAAAGTTCGGTACGAATTATTTTCGGGTTACATGCCCATTATTATATATGTTAGGAAGAGGAATATTGAAAATATCAAAAAGTACCACCGTTTTATTTTCTTCTTTATAACTGGGCGTAGGCGACCCCCTTGTAGAGGCTTCGAGACCCCTAAAGGGTCACGGCCTACACTTTGAGAAACATTGTCGGAAATGTATGGCCAATTTGAAGGCATATTAAACCTATAAACCGTCTAGGTAGCGTGCTCCCAACTTAATTGAGTCGTGTAACTTTTGCAAGCTTGTCATTGGACGTCCACCTGGAGGTATTGACTATAAGGTAAATTCGACGATGCAATTTAACAAAATTACTTTAATAAAATACTATTATAAAATAATTCTATCGAATACATTTCATATATTACCGTCATCGTAGTGAAATGCTTTCTCTTGTCGCGTATATTGTTTCGTTGTTTTTTTCTTATTTTTGTTGCTTCCAAGTGTCCAATGATTAGTTTTTGTTGAGCCTTGTTCTGTTTTAGTTTGTCGTTGTTGTTGGTGTTGTGTTTTTAATGTCATACTTTAAGTAGTGCGTATAAGGCGCTGTTGTTAAGGTGGATTTGTTTTCGGCTGGCGTATTGTGTCGTGTCGTGTCGAATCATTGTAATGTATGTTCAATGTGAAGTTGCTGACAGATGTCCTCGGATGGAGCGCATGGTCGTCTGCTACTTCAAAATTATAAAAAAAATAATTATAACGGTGTAGTTTCATAATTTAGTATTTTCTATAGTTTTTATTTAAGTGAGTTGTGTCGTGACGCCTCACGACACGACACGTCGAAAAAAAATCTATCTTTAGAACAGTTCATGAGTGGGCGAATAAATAACTTTGTGAATTATGATAATATTGAACCAGTATGAATTTTTGACTTTTTGAAATTTATGAAATTTGGCACTTTCATTTTGAAGCTTGAAATTTAAGTTGAAATTAACAACCAATTGAATCTGTATTATGTAGAACATTGTAAGTTTCCTGCTCCTCCTCAAAGTTTCATTACAAATAAGTCTCAAGGGCCTCCGTATTGGGTGGAAACCTGTATTATGGGGTACCCCGCTCATCCACCAGGTTATATAAAAATAATTATAATTAATGAAGGCAGTACATGTCGCTGGCATTGATTTTAAATTATTGATTTTACAGAATGGCGTTTTAAAAATACTTTATAAATGTTTTAGTGCATATCGAAAAATAATATATAAATTATTTATTGAGGGTTTGACTTTAATGATCAAAGAAAAAAATTCGTAGAATTAAAACAAAAAATATCAAAGATTTATGATCTTATGGCATATTTAGTTCAATTTGACCAAATTTTTAGTACATCACTATTCCCGCATACCAGCGATATTTATCTGTATAAGTATGCTTTTGTGTTTATTAATTTAATGTTAATTGATTAACTGATTCATTTGGTTTGACTTGCGGCGGTGCGATTTTCTTACCTAACGTCTCCTGGTTTGAAAAGTGCCATAAGAAAGTCTTATCTGAAATGTTTCAACTGAGTAATTTTGCGAAGCAAAGCGTCTGTGGTACACCTCAGATAACAACGATCATATATTTTATCTGGGGTTTATTACAGATGTCCATTGGCGGCAGTGGTCACCTAATTCTAATCCTAATTCTCTAGGACAACAAAATGATACAGTTATGAATCATTTCCGAATGATATGAAAGATTAAAATTTAAATAACTACGTCATAACACCCATTTCATATGTCACAACTTCATATAAGGTGTATAAAAATAACTCGAATAATTTCCTAAACTTATATCTCCAATATTTCTTCCGGCAGCCATCAGAGGCCTCAGACACCCAGATCCAGTTGCCAGGATTGGAGCAACCACCCGAGACGGAGCTATACGAGCCCCAAGCGAAGCGGACAGTCGCCGACTGAACATCATAACACGTAACAAAAAATATACGGACAGTGAAATTAATACATTAAAACTCTGACTATATCGTTGTTTAGAACCACATCTATCGTTGTGTTACAGATTTGGGACGGTGTGACGTGTCTACATTGATGTGATGACTTCTTCTGTAACTTTCTATGAAATTGTATTCGTTTATTGTAAACTTTAAGCCGGTTTATAAGTCGTTGATCGAAATATCCAGTTCACGTCATTGGAATATTTGTGTCTATTCGCGGTTATTCGTACTACTTAGCAAATTATGGTTCATGGATGGAGCAAATTTGTAAACACTAATAAACACATATAAAATAAAATTTGCTGTTAAAATGAAAATGCGTATAGTTTAAAATATATCGCTAAAATTTTAATTTTACTTTGTACCCCATAACAAATATTTTTTGGAAAAGAAAGCTTTAAAAAAGATGTAAGATGTCACAAATTCAAACAATTAACATGAAATAAAAAAAATATTCATGTCTTGTAATAGACCCATCATGGAGTCAATATAAAATACATTCATTATCTATGATCTATGACCATAGATAATGAGCAATATTTTATTTTATTTCATTAGAAGATTGCTGCATCCAAGGATTTTGTTAACAATAACTTTGCAATGAGCGCTCTTATAACTCAATTTTTCATACTCCTAGTTCATTTTTCGTCAATCAGCATTTCATAAACTGGGCCTTGGAGGTGTATACTATACATAATGACTATCCAATACTTACTGGATGTTTTCTTGGGTTTAAATATAGTTTTTTTATAATAAAACCTGTTCCTACAGCCAACACTGCGTATCTACATTATTACTCGGATAAAACGGTCTGTGACCACATGTATGTTGAATGAAATAAAACTTTTCGCAATAACATTGGGTACTATGAATAATGTCTAGGAAACTTTCTCTCAATTCACTTGCAGCAATTAAACTTAGCTCATTATCGTCGCGTCGTGGTATAACTCAATATAGAATGTATGAATGGAAGAATGGTTCATATGGAAAGAACAAGAGCTAGTTAGAAATGTCGTCATCTTGAAATATAATCCTAATTGAAGGAAATATCTAGTTTTTTTTTCATTGAAATAATTTTATTTATTCTATTGTCCTGATAATTACAAGAATAAAGAAATTAATTAGCACGAAACAAGTGTCACGTGTACAACTAAACGAACGGGTGCGATAAAAAATCCCGTAAAAATATCCATGATCTAAATTATCCTGGAGATGTACAGCTTTTATTAGCGTTATTTAGTTGAAGGGACTTGTTCTTTTGGAACTCTGACATTATTACGCTATTTATTAATTCCAAAAAATTTAAAAAGTGTGTTAGTGTACTTATTTAAGCACGTAAGCATTTCTTTGGTGTAATTGATATAAGAATAAATTATTCGGTGATCATTTTGAACAATGCCTTTTGTAGAACGTAGTTGACGTATTCAGCTTGCCGAACAATTGGGTGTGACTTAAATATGATGATTGATGTGACTTATGTTCATACTAAACTTACTCTAAAACAAAAATTGTATGGTCCTACGTTTAGTTATGTTGTTAAATTTAGTCGTCGGTTTTTGTAGACGTTTTCACAACCATTTTATTTAAACGCTCTAAAAGAAATACAACGCCAATGATGTCCTCCCTTGGCTACAATTAATTGCTGCTTGTGAATTGTGAGAATCGAATTTTCCTAGTAAGTTCTTGCCTACATTGAAGATATGAAAACATATAAACAGTTAATTGTTTAAACCAAAATTATGTGGTTAATGGCGTGCGCGAAGAACATGAAAATGAACGATTTTTGCATTACATTTTAAGATTTTAAATACTGACAGGTTACTTTCATTACATGCTATTTTATTGTACGACATACAAATAATTTGTTCTCTGTGGTTTATGTAGAATAAATAAAGGTGTTAAAATTATGTAATTTTTGCAAAAAATGTAACACATATTTATATATATCTCAACTGCAGTGTAATTGTTACTTGTACCGTTCATGTCTCGTGTAGTTTAATTAAATCCTGTCGTGTACAATTACGCTTATACTTGGTGAAGACTGTTCCCCTCTTTATTAAATCCATAATAAAACATGGTCTTCTATCTCCATCTTTTTCTCATCAATTATAAAGTAAGAGATAGCACGGTTCACAGAATTATCGTATACCTACGTCTAACAATACTGCCTTCTGTATAATTTTGTGAAATTCAATTTTACAAAATTTAATTAAACGTCTTTGTAAAGTACTTTACGTGTCGGTTTAAGCCGTCTGTCCTTTTCAAAGTACACTTTCGCAGTTAAATCTCGATGTATTTAAAACTCGTTCGATGTGAAATCTATACATAGTTACTAAAGTAACGTTAATATTTGTGGACAAATTATATTTGAATTATGGTTGACTTGGATGGACTTTTTTGGATTCGTAATCATTTAAATGAACTTTTTATGCGTAAATTTTAAAGTAGTATTTTTTCAACTAAGATATTGATTGTGTTAAATGGTGAAATAATGGTAATTTATTTAATCGTATTAGATATATTTTGTTTACACGTTTGATAGCAAATCTGAAGACGGATATGTTCAATATTGACCCCGAATGATTTTCGTTCGTGGGAGTTGCGTCTACATTTTAAATTAGGTTTTTTTTTTTTAAAGAAATTATTGCACTGAAGTTTTCTTTCAACATTGGACAGCTCTATAAGTAGCTCTGTCCGTTAGTTTGTAAAGGATTACGATTAAATCATTCGCTTCCTACAATTAAAGTGTGTTTGACTATTTAATCTTTTTCTCTACGATATTTTTGCATTATGATCAACCAATATTTTACGTAAAATTTTGGTTATTAACGTTTAAGTTCGATTTGTCCTTTATAAAGACCAGATGACTGCGTAAGGAATCTAAAACTGGTCAGAAGACTTAAGTTCTCGCCGAGAACTAGGAACTTGTCAATCTTAGGCTTTTTCTATAAATTGAGATGGGAAAACATAAGGATGGAAGGAAATTTTATAGGAAAGTATGGAGTGTATTATAGAGGTTGATTGTAAGTTAATGATACAATGTTTGTTTGCTCGTTGTTTTTAGTTTTTATTTTAGTTTGGCTGGTCGATAATTTTCCTTTTTTTCTATTTAAGTGGAGGCCACGCCACGGTTTTAAACTATTCCAGTAAGCGACGATTTAAAAGGTGAATACATACGATGTGCTCTATTATAGGTTTGTTAAGTATTTAAGATTTGATTTTTTATACTATAGACGGTTCTGACGTTCGCGTTGTGTCATTTTATTCGAAGACATTGAATTGGACTAAAATTGTGAATTTTAATGCAAATGCCGTTGAAATTCTGAGTTAAACTACAAGTCGATCAGGTCTATTTTCTGATGAAACGATGAAGACTTATGCGAAATACAGGAAGCAAATATGAATAAGTAGTGTGTATTCTTGAATTGTATGTATTCACCCCTTAGGATACCGATGGCTTATTCAGAATATTTATGTAACTGAAGACATTTGTTAGTATAAACGAAGACGGACATCGTAGCGATTCTTTTTATATTAATGATAATTCGTGTGATAATTACATATAATGATTTTTTGTAAGACATAATGTGTATTATTATTTGAATACAGTTTTATCAATGTATTCTTTCGACCTGAATTTCTAAGGTCAACACGTATTTAATGTAATAAGTAGATTTTAATTTAGAATTCCTTTTTTAAAATTTAGTTCTGTTCGGGATTTCTAAAGGCAAAATTTACTGAACTGTATTTTTATTGTTGAAATTGATTATATTCAAGTCGCGATATCTATTTTTGATTTTTATTTTATTTAAGTTTATTCTTTACAAGTTTTCGGTCATCTTATATAATTTGTTATCTTTTTTGGGTTTATGTTGCCTTTAGAAATACCTTTTAGTTGGTGTCCTACTTCGCCCGATGTCCCCTCGCGTTTTGTATAAGCGGTGATGATTATGAGAATGTTTTAATTATTGTGTCGTTTACGTTAAGTGTACCAAAAACTTCGAAACAACCGACTCACGACTGCGCCAAGCAGTGATGATTCTCTGTAGTTATGTATTAAAATAAAATAAATAATAAATATACATACGTCTTTATTATTTTTTGTTCCTACAATATTTTAGGGTCAGAAAAACTAAAAATATACCATTTGCAGTGCAAATATGAATAGTGACTCATTAAAATATGTGTACAATTATTACAATTAGTTATTGTGCGTAGTACAATTGTACTGTTCGGTAGTGGGACTTCTTACCCTACTCGCCTCTTATATACTACGGCTGTGTAAGCGGTATAAGGAGGAGGGTTAAGGAATAGTCAGGTCTCGAGTTAACTCAAATATTAATTTATATATCAAAATTAAGAGGCAATATCAAAGTAATGCTAAACCTAACTGTTTAGTGGGTGACTTAATTCAGTTTCAATGTTTGTGTATGTTCAGATGTTCTAATTCTGTATCTTTACTCTAACGCGCTGACACTCAACCGATTTAGTTAAATTTGCTTATATGCGTTTGCATGACAGCATGGTTAGTTTTCACAGGACGTCCAAGATGGCGGGCTGGTATTTTGCTACGCACTTTATGATTCATATTTCTTGTGGAGGGAATTCAGGAGAGTAAAGGCTTTTTAAAATGTTTTTTACTATTAATTCCTGTATTACGTTTTAATTGCAAATAGATTTTTTTAGCTTTTAATGATACAATTTTATATTTTCAACTCAGTATTTGAGAGATAGGAATCTGACAGAGCTAAGAAACATAATTTAAGAACCGTGATATATAAAAATAGCAAAATTCTAATAGTTATTTAGTTTAATATACAGTAATACCTCGAACTTACGCGATAGGTGGTACTGAGTGGTAACTGCGTAAGTGGCGTAGGGCCGGGAACTAAACAAAACAGCAAATTAGACAGTAAATGTTTATTAGAATCCTAAATTATGCAAATATAAAATAAAGTTATTTTGATGGTTTTGAAATTGTATCAACCATCATAATAATTATGTAACAAAGTAATTTGACGACTCAAAATTTGTTTGGCTGCCGCAAAATTCCCTCTCAACATGCTAATATTATTATTTGTAGAGGAAATAACTTTTCGGTCGAGTATATTTTCCAAAATTTGTAAATTGCGTAACTCCGGGTTCGCGTAAGTCGGGGTAGCGTAAGACGAGATATCACCTCATTTTTATATTATAGTTAGTCATGTCGTTTGTCAGGATGTGTCACGTCCTCCCAGGCACGCGGGTCGTTCTCGATCCCTTCAGCGCTCTTCACGTGGATAACCGGTCGTACCTCTGTATCGATGTCTTTCATGGCTTCGATCAACTCTGCTGTGGTCTTATAAGACGATATTGTATGCTTTACGAAGTCTCTGAAGTGAAAAACTGATTATTGGGCGACATTGAGACAAAATACCTATAAGTCCTTGTTACAGTGTTTTTAAAAGTATTGTGTAATATGTATTAAACTATCTAGTTTCTAGGTAACCAGGAGATGGTCTGACAAGTTGGAGAAGAAGTATGGTTCGATCTGGAAGGTATCGCAACCACACCTATTTCTAGCGTGCATACTATTCATATTAATGACTTGTAAAGAAAATAGTTTTATTTCTCCCTTTGTACCTGAAATAAAAGGCCTTAATAAAGACGGCCGGTTGAAATTCGTGGCCACATCGCTCTGGACCGAAGCTCATTACGCCCATTAGTCGGTTCTGCTGCACAGCTGGAGCTCCCGCATCAAACTGTTGGTAGAAGAGAAATAGATTTGTATCTACACTAGTAACAAAAATTAAGGCATAGAAAAAAAATCGAATTTTTTGGGTAATATTCAACGAGTTGTAATTCCGAGGGAAATGATCGTATAGGAAATAAAAGAGCAAATTGTAGCTCCAAGTATCTAATTTTCGGGTACGACCATTAAATTTTTTGCCATGTTTTATTCTGGAAAAATTCTAAGGAAAGTACAAAAAATTTTTTTTCCAATTTTTTCTCGTCTAACAAAAGGTTTACGGACTTCACTCCAAAGCCCTTGTAGAAAATGTAATGTCCTTCAATTTGATGTACTCAGAAAGTCTGTAGCTGTACAATGGTTTACCCTGGAGTTATCATCAATCAAAGCCAAAAGGTTCTTTCATTACTCTGGACATTCCCTGGTGAGCATTTGCGCTCACCGCATCTTCTGTTATTTACGACGGCATGCGACCACATATGCCGCCGTCCTCCCCGGTGTCGATTTATTACCTAAGGGGTAAATAAAATCTATCCAATTATTATCTGGACTATGTACTTACTAAACACGCATCTCTGGACCCGTTCCTGAGGGAAGCGCAGAAGAAATCCTCAGTGAAACGGAACCCGTTAACCAGCTGGTAAGCGTCAGCACAATAGTGTCTGGTGCGCACTTTTAAACGACCGCTGAGGAGTTCGGAAGTATGATCTCTGAATGCTGTATCAGAGCCCTGAATAACAATTAGAATTCTACTTGCAATATAAAAAAAAAAATCTCTGTCGTACGTGCCATGGACACACACCGAGACGATAACATAAACACCCAGAACCAAAACGGACATCTACATTCTATATTCAGATGTCTGTCTGGCCGAGAATCGAACTCGAATCCCCTGTGCGTCAGACCGACCTCCGCTCCGACACGCGAGTCGTCAAATAGGATCGTGATATGGACGGTCATAAAGAATTTCACACAAAAATGTAGGAAAACTGTTTTCCTACTTAGCTGCAACTATTCCTACCTATAAAACTGTGTTAAATACTGTTGTGTTCTTGTTGCTCTAAGGGAGACAAACTTATTTAAGGTGTGTCAACTTCGCCCCAAACAGTAACTGTAATGAATCTTCGATAAAACTCTTATCTGGAATTGAATATAAATGTCCATGGGCGGCAGTTACCATCATTTAGCAAGTTTGTTATATCTATATAACAAAAATATAATGTTGAACAATTTTTAAAGCAGTCTTGTGTAGGTTTCCCACAATTTGACAAGAGATGGCGGTATATGATTTCCTAGCCAGTTAATTACATAGAAGGAACAAAAAAAATAAGACGGTCAAACAACAATAGCAATGCTATAGGTACCCTAGTAGTTCCCCAACCGCTGACGACAATAAAGCTCTGAGCGAACGGCTCTTTCATTCCATCGTATATTTTCAGCAAATTCACGTACTGGTCAAATACTGCAAAATAAATTAATCAAAACAGTAAAATTATTAGACAATGGTACCTACAATATTTAATGATTATAAAATATGTAGCTAGATAAGTTAGTTTATTTAAAATCCATAGTCCATAACACTAAGACCCATAAGACCAAGATGACCGATCTTAGAATAAGAATATTTGTAGTTACATTGTAGTGGTAAATTGGTGTACATGTTTAGCCGCCATTTTGTTTTGAATCAAAGATTCTGGTACCAATGTGGAATCTCTACTTATTCAATCAAAGATGTGCTCTAGTATGGTGATTACAAATATAAACGACGACCTAATGTGATAGACATATCCTTTTTGCTCATACATATATAGTTACGTCAAAACAAAAAAAATAACAACGTTAATAATATAGAAACTGCTCGAAAACTTAATTATTCGAAAAGAAGTACCTACTACCAAATTTCTGGAATTAATATGGACAAATTTGGAGATGACACTTTCAATATCGAGTTCTTTAAGCAAATCATACTCGTATAGAGTATGACTTACTTAAAGAACAGGTATTGGACCGCGGGGGCCCTGGAGTCGGGGGGCCCCTAACATTTTCTACTCTTGCTATGTGGCTAATCCGGCACTGATTAAGAGCATTAATTTAGGTTCAACAGAATTAAAACAACCAAGATTCTCTTCAAGCTTCAGCAAGGCAACATCAGCGTGAGGGACTGGCTCCTCTTCGAACTTGGGGTGTCGTACAGCGCCTGCAACGCCTATTAGCACGCCGCCCTCATGAGGCCTCGCGCTTCCGACGCGGACTTTCACGAACTGGCCTAGAGTTTTCATGGGAGATACGTGGAGGACACTGTGGAATAAACGTGTAAATTAACTGATATGAATTCTTTACTGTGATGTCTTGCGACTAGTACGAAGACTTTATATGTCTTCATCAACGTTATTTGGAATTCTTAGGTACTAATTCGACTAGATTCCGACTCAGGAGATAATTCATTTGTAATTTGCACACAAATAAAATGATCAACGCCAACATCCAATCTACTTGTTAGCTAAAAGTTCTAGTAGCTAGTAGCAAAAATCACTAGTAGCGTTTTAGCAAGATAATTCGAACGAATATTCCAATAAGCAATGGAAACCATAATAATTACGATGTAGGTAGTAGGTAGATTAATGGACGTCGTTAGAATATGGCTATACTCAGTGGCGTAGCGAGGGGGGGCGGAGGGGCGGTCCGCCCCGGGCAGCACATTTTTTTTGTTCGTCAAAATTTGTATAATGTGTGGCGAGTACAATTTTCGACCCCGGCGTAAGCCCACGCTACGCCACTGGGTATACTCGATGAATCCTTGAAAGAATCTGTGGTAGGGATGCTCAGCGGAGTCTTAAAATTACCTTAAAACAAAGCTATTCTTCGTACACAAAATACTGTAAACTTACTAATTCAAGCAATGCGCGGCAGTCAGCACCCAGTTCTCGTCAACGATCGTACCAGCACACCACAACCTGCCATTAATAATGATGGCGGCCATGTACGGGTAGTTCTTCGTGTCGGTGAAGTTGCCGCCGCGGATTTTCATGAACTTATTAGGGTCCATGGGATACTCGTTGCGAATTCGCAACTGGCTCTTTCCGTGGCCCTTTCCATGGCTCTTCCCATGGCTCTTCCCGTGGCGACGGCGACCGTCTTGAATAGGCTCGTCGTCTTCCAGATTCACGCGGAAATTCACTTTGGAAAATTGTGTTAAAATTGCTTAGCTGCGTTTATAGCACTAATAATAATTTAAAATATAATTAACCAGTTGTACCTTGTAATAAAGATTTTTTAAGAGTAGAGGTATGTATTCTTGTAAATGATCATTTTTTAGTCTTTGTGTTCTGCCGTCTTGAAAATATATCAGTATAATTCGACATTAATTACATTACATTAATTACAAATTTACAAAATATAATTATTAATGTTGACTTATAAATAAAATTAATTATAACTTACGCACAGAAACCCCATCGTCAGATTTTGTTAACACTATGAGGTAGAAGCACAAAATTAAGAAATATACATATAACATTTTCTAATTTTGAGATCATATGAATAAAAACTTCGAATGTTACGTCGAAAATAAAATGTTACAACCAGTAATAAACAAAATTGCTTTAGTTTTATTACTCATAGGTAACTTGCTTCAATACATATTGCAAGCAAAATGAAGGTGCTTCTATTTACCTCTCACTTACTGTGTGTGCGAGTCACATGCAAATGTCGTCATTATATTTATTGAAATAAGTAACACATTTTATAGGAATCCTATCAAGAAAGAGAAGCGCTGCTGTGCGGTTCTACAACTGCACAATATAGGTATGAGTTAGTCTTCAAAGATTTATTTATTTCTTTTATTAACAAAATCCACAGCTCGTAATACTATGATACATATTCAATGCTTACATTACTTACAGCCAATTATGGATTTACATTCTATAGGGTTTTCAAATTCATAAAATTACAAATCATTACTATCGTTAATTACTATTTATTTCACTATATACTATTACTGATCGATTGATGAGGTAGAAGCAACGAGTTGATGATCGACTTCACATAAAATTAACACTAACGCTTTCTACAGAACTTCTATCAGTGTATAAGCATTTTTAATTTTAATTCTGTTTCTCAAACTCTGTGTATTCGTCTTTATTTGTCCATGGAATCCACGATACAGGCATTTCAGTGTAGATAGCATTATTGCCGTAATTATTACTATACAGGTGAGATGTGTTTCCATGAAAGTGTAAGATG
>DWNE01002432.1:0-18884 GCA_018249875.1 Cecropterus toxeus | reverse complement strand
GAGGCACAGCCAGTCATGATTTAAACGAAAAAGAACACATGCCTATAATGTTTACAGGAACTCAGAAGACTAAGTTGGAACGTCTCAGATAACTGATATTATATCAGATACCCAAACGTCATACATAGATATCGTATAGGTAGCAACATATACGATAATTATGTATGACGTTTGGATAATGTAGATATATTGAAAGAAAATTTTCTAAAATCACTCAATCAATTTAAATCTACTATTTGCACGTATTTGGAAGCAATTGCTTAGTCGTTAAAATGCGTACTGTAGTCGTCTAGGATTCAATCTTTATACACGTCTCTGGCTTTCAATGTAATATGAATACGATTGGAATTTAATTACTCTGATGTTGAAAGAAAATTTAAATAAACCTGTATATACATATGGAACGTTTGTTAAAAAAATAAAATATCTCTAAGCTTAAAAAAAAGAATGTGAATAAAATTAATATGTAGGTAACAATAAAAACCGGTCAAGTCCGAGTCGGACTCGCGCATGAAGAGATCCGTAGCATCTACAAAAAGGGAACAATAATCACATGTACTGTATGAGAGCCTCGTTTAAATATTTATTTTATTTGAATTATTTATTTTTAAAGTAAACAAGTAAATATTTCAAGCGTCTGCCCGTTGGTGTTAATTATAAGAATTTGACAAAGCACTGCCGTGCTTTTCAATTGAGCGCACGTTTGTTATACGGGAGGCCTCTTTAAATATTATATCCTGTTTTTCGTATTTGTTATTAAAGCTGCAACAGAAATACATCAGCTGTAAAAAAACTAGCTATTTGTTAATGAGATACTGGTAACAAATAGATAGACAGCGGAGTCTTAGTAAAAGACCGTTTTTACCATTGAGTACGGAATCCTAAAAATGTCTCTTAACACAAACAAAAGACACTGAATAAAATTAATATTAAGGTAACAATAAAAATGGTAATCAACACAGTTTATACATAACATATGTATTGCACCTGTATTGCGAAACTTAATTAAGTTAAAGGTCGCTATAGACGTGGAGCTACGCCTTGGTTATAAAACGTTGAAAGCTAGGAACGGTGAACTTCAACATATAAATATGGTTTGCGAAAATATGTTGCATTCCGAAACGTTGAACTTCAACATAATATGGTTTTAGAAAATGTTTTCGAAAACTCAAAAGGTTATACAAAACGGGAGGTTTGATTGACAGAAGAGTTTATGGATAATAGAATACTTAAGTGTGAAAGTATTTTGGATAAAAGAAAAGGTTATTCACAAAGTTAAAGGGCCCTGTAAGAAAGACATACGAAACGTTTAACTTAGTTACTTAGTTCTCAGGTACAACAAGACATGTTTAACAGATCTCAGGTAAAATTCCTTTTCATTAAAAACGTGCATTTCATTTCATTATTAAATAAAATATTATTAAAAACAAAAAACTCAGCGCCCAAAACGACAAAGTAAAAAAGGAAAAACAAATTCTAAAGTAACAGTAGATTTTGAACGTACATATTAAAAAAATTCTGACCTCACGATGACAAGCAAAGTTTCAACCACTGGCCATTCACTGCTTCGAACATACGTGACAAAATCACTGTCGTCAATTCGTGACAGTAAACAACATTTATCTACAGCATGCTCCTTTACGAAAAAATTGTAAAAACTTGTAAACAAAATAATTAAGCAATTTAAATAATAAACATTTTGGCCTACATTTCGTATCGCGATCAGTCTCGGATCTTCTAGACCTAATAAACGAATCAGAACAAATTAAAATATTGCTCCAAAAAGGCCTTGCTTTTATTGTCCTTTATTACTTAATAGGTTCCTTGTAGCTGGAAGCCTGGTCTCGTTTTAATTTAATTTTCTTATTTTTAATATTTTTGACATTTTATTACCCACAATTTACGATATCATTTACGATTTCGTCTTTTTTCCTGTTTCATTTAGGTATAATCTGTATCTATGTATATTATAAAACAGAAAAAAAGCTGTTTGTTTGGACGCAACAATATCTGAATTACTGAACTATTCGTACGATTTTATTTATTTTTCTTTTTATTTTATTAGTTAACTGAGAAAGGTTTTAAGTTGTAGTTAATAAAATTACCAGGTGGTAGAACAAGTGTGGTTAGACCGGGAAGGTGCCACCACCACATCTATTTCAAGTGCGAAGCAGTTCCTGCGTTTTAGTGGAAGGGTGTGGTTGCCAGCACACTTATATAAGAGGCGACCCTCTCAGTCCTCAAGAGTAGCAATGCATCTGTGATCGACTTCAGATAGAACATCTCATCTATATGATATTGCTTGCAGATTTCTATGGGCGGCAGTAACCACTTCCCGGGTGGCTGAATGCTCATTTGCTACTTAACAAAAATATGAGTTAACAATCCAAAATCACAAATACAGCTTGACCTCTGAAGCTAGGAGAACTATACACAAGGAAGTTCTATTAAAATGAACGCTAATTTATAAACATTTAAACTGTCCAATTTCTCATATTTAATTTGCGTGCCAAACGAAACCGTGAATAAAAGCTAGTGTTGTCATAAATCAGTTTTAAAATAAAACTATCGTCTAGTCATTCAGAATGTCAGGGGTCAACGAAAGCGAAGATGTTACGTGTAGCTTATGTAATGTCGTCTTACCTTGATTACTGGCTACGGGTCAGTGGGTGATAGTGTTTTCTGTTTAACAGTAAACGAAAAATTCTGTCCAACTTATTACATCCCATCACTATCATAATCGATATCTATATGCTAATATATAAAAACCGGCTAAGTCCGAGTCGGACTCGCGCGACGGGTTCCGTATCATTATCTGTACAAAACGGCAAAATATATGTCTGTTCTATGGCAGCCACGTCATATCAAAAAAGTGTTTCAAATTGTTTGCTTAATTATTTTGTTCGTAAAACAAACAAAACAGTACATGCCGATTCTTTTTAGAAGGCTGTAACAAATTTTACCGTCTTTAAATATAATTGAAATCATAAGGTTATAGGTCAATAACTATGCTACCTATTTAAAAAACGTGGAATTTTAATCCGAATCGACTATTAAGTTATTATTAAATTTCTGCCTAATTGGGTGTGAGAAATCTATAAAATATTCGTATAACCAAACCCTTGAAGATTATTTATAGCAACTAGTTAATAACATCGTAAAAAACATTAAAACAATAAAACCGACTGCTTAACTATTTCCTCTATTTTCAGACGCCATTTTTAAAAATGATAAAGCCTATGTTACTTCCCAAACTGAGACGATTCCAATGATATGTCATACGTCACAATCCGTCAAACCGTTTGGGATGTAGCGCGTGCCAAGGAAATGGGCATAGATACAAACAAACATACATACATACATACGTTCGAAAAACATTACCCTCCTTCTGGCGCAGTCGGGGAAATTATTAAGAATTAACTTTCAAAAGTATGACAACAAATTTTGAAAGCTTTTCCTTGTTTACTGATAATATTATCATGTAATAGTAAGTAGAGAAGCTTATATACATAGTATCATATAAGCTATTTGACACCTATTATGGAATCACTTACGGTAGACTAAATCAACATAAGGCTAGAGAACAAGAGAATAGAGCGTCGTTGTTTATTGCTCGTTTAATGTAAACGTTATTATTTACAGCAAAACAACAAACATTTTAACATGTTCTCACGATATGCGGTTTTTGAATTTTTAGCCGATATTTCGATCCAGTTATATGGATCGTGGTCGCAATGAAACTGCGGGAGAAACCGCTGACAGGCACTCAATTTAATCAGTGTCGTTATATCATAGTTAACCCATTATTGTCCCACTGCTGGGCACGGGTCTTCTCTCAGAACAGAGTTTAGGAATCCCAAATACGCGGACAAAAGATGAAACAAAAGATGCAGTCGATTTAAGAATGTTTACCTTTTTTTAATCGGTTAAAAACGTCGTCCTGTTTCTAGAATTTTTCTCTCATCTATTAGGTAGAGGGGGGATCGGACCTATTAAGCCCCCCATTAATGTAAGCCCTGTTTCCGAATACATATAAATACAAATTAAACAATCCCTTTGTAATACCATTACAAATGAGGTTAGCATGAGCCTAAAGGTCAATGGGTCGGTAATACCTACGACCACAAGATGCCATCTTCAAACAATTGCCGTTCACAATTAGTACCGATTGCTTAAGTATTATTTAACACGCATATTAACGGATAACAATGAGAAAAGAGAATGCCAAATTATACATGAACGAATAGGTTCCACCTACAGTTGAGTTTCTTTAATTTGATAATAGATGGCTCTGTACGTAATTGACCGTTTTGTATTACCAAATGTATGTAAGTTGTATATAATTTAAGGCAAATTTGCTGTATTATTTTTACTCCTAACTCCACTTTTACTCCTAATAAGGCTTATGAATAAAAGTCAATTCGAAGTCGTTTCTAAAATTAGGCAGTACAGAGTACAGACAAAGAGATTTTTTTTTCTGTTTTAATAGCGTGCAAATTGTACAGAGGCCGCTGTACCGATCTGACACGCAGTTTCAGGTTTGATCCCCAGCCTAAACAAATTTTAAATGATCTATTTATATTACTTGATCTGGTTATTTGCACAATCGTCTTTATCGTTGTCATTAAGTCTAACGACACAGGTTTTCTTTGTATGCGTGAGTTAATTATTAATTAAAAAGAATAGTTTTAATAGGTAGTTACAAATTAATTAGTATATTCATTATAATTTACTTATTTTTTAAACAAAAATTTATATTTAACCAAATTGGCCCTACGCCCTTTAACGAAACGCGAGTAAAAAGTACCAATTGTACATTAATAAATACATAGCGCTACGTAACTAGAAAAGTGTGTAAGTGTGTCAGTCACCTTCCGTGAGAACCAGCAACAATGGCTGATAAAACCGAGCGGACCTCCGCGAATGAATCTTCATACCTTGTGAACAAACAGATTGACATCCGATTTTTAGGGTTCCGTACATATTGGGTAACAACGGAACCCTATTACTTTTGACGACCCGACTCGAGCGGTCTGACGCCCTGGGTTCCGGGTTCGATCCCCGGCCAGAAAAACATCTGAATGTTAAATTTAGAACTCCGTTCTGGGTCTGGGTGTTTGTGTATTCGTCTTTGTGTTCATGATACCCACGAGAAAAAATCCTAATGTGGGTATGAGTGTAGAACGCGTTTGTTACTGAGTCTCCGCTTGCCATCTGTCTGTCAGCAGACTGTATCTCTTGAACCGTCAGTTGAAATTTTCACAGATTATGTATTTCTATTCCACTATAATAACAAATAGTAATAAAATAAATATTTATGAAAGGCACAACAAACGTGATTTTTTTGCCAGTTTTTATCAATAATGGTACGGAACCCTTCCTGCGGAGTCCGACTCGCATTGGCGGATTTTTTTACGGATAACTAGATTTTTGGCATATACGTCGAACATTTTCGTAACAAAAATTTTAATAAATATAGGGCTGAGCTATGTAAAAAATATTCTTGTCACATAATCACTTAATATGACTTCCATTTTACGCTTGTGGCTTATGCGTTTTTGATTTATTATTAGTGAAATGAAAAATAGGCTACGAGAGATAATAGACAATATAAAATAAAAATAAAAACAGACATGTTTTTTTCATAAATAGATCAAGTAATCACTGCAGCACCTATTCTGACATCTTACTTTGCATGTGCAAAACATAAGCTCTCATACAAGCTATGAAGGAAAACCGTTAGCGTGTTTCAGAAAGTGGTACAGCGCCATCTAGTTATAGCGTTCTTGCAAACAACAACAATTACAAAGAAGATCCACTTAAAAAAACATATACCTACATTCTTTTGTTTTGACGATCCGCGTGGCAGCGCTGTCACCATACCGGTCTGACGCGCAGTGGGTCCCGGGTATCGATTCTCGGCCAGACAGAAATGTGAATGATGAGTTTAGATTTCTGTTCTGGGTCTGGGTGTATGTGTGTCCATGGCACCCAGGACTCAGGAGAAAATCCTAATAAGAGGCTATGAGTGTAGAAAGCGTGTTTTTTTTTTAGAAAAGCGTGTGTTCGAAAGTTATGTTATCTATAATCAGATATAATGTATAATAGTTACTTATATGTTTTATTCATGTCATTCATATCCGTGTTTATTATTTTATTACCACTAGCCATCTGTACATGCTTGGGTTTTATTGTTATATTAAGCATTTGTATGTTAATGTACATAAATAGATACATTCTTGGAAGACATCTGATACTATTATGAGTAATGCAAACTATTGTAATGGTTATTAAGTTAAAACGGCGGCGTTCCAAAGCTTTTATTATTCACGACATAATACAGGATACCGTCTATGACATAATATTGCACACGCAGTCGTTTTGTTCTAAGATTTTTATTTCTTCATTCATTTAGAATTTAGTCATTCATTTTTATCTCACCTCTAGGTGGAGTGATTTTTAAGGATAAACTTCGTGTTTTATTGTATTTTTAATCGTTTTGTATACTACAACTACATTTATATAATCGGCCCTACAAGATATAAGGTCATGTTAGGCCAAATAAAGCCGTTTCCCAGATTGTTGGATAAGTAACAAGCCAAGTTAACACATAATTAAGTGTAAGGAGTCTTGATTTAACGATAAGTCGTTAATTATTTAAAATGTAAGTAAACGATAAGTTTTCAATAACCGTTCTGAGCAGTGATAGCTTAATGGTTGAAACTTTACCTCTCCAGGTAGGGTCCAAGGTTCGAATCCCAGACACGCACCACTGATTTTTGTAAAATTATGCGCGTATTTGAAATTAATTGTATCAATTGTACAATAATGAAAAAACCTACACACCTGAGTTCTTTAAAAAAAAGGTCACAAAGGTTGAAGTCCACCAATTTGCACTTGACCAGCGCTTTGGACTATGGCCCACAGGTTGCCATCCTGGGAGACCCGTGCCCAGAGAACATTAATTAGTTGACGATGAACCGTTTAAGGAACTATTATGAAAAACATTTACATCGGCTTACGCTATCTTCTACCTGTGGAACAATGTTGTTTTTAATAAAATATCGTGAACATGAATTGAAAAAATTGACTATTTTGGATAACAAAGATATCTATACCAATATCATACAGCTGAAGTGTTTGTTTGTTCGGTCGAATGCGATAATCTAAGGAATTACTGGTTCGAAGTAAAAAAATACTTTTGTGTATGTTTCTTTCTTCTTGTTTATGAAATGGCTAGTGAAACCATGGAGCACATCTAGTTTCCAATAATATCTTATTGCTTCGTACAAACGTATCTCTTATGTAAGCAACTAAGTTATTATTTTAAACGGGGTTATTGGGTATCGTTAGCAAAACGATTTGAAATGGCATTTCGGTAATTTCAAATCAACAACCGATTAGGAAATAGAAATGTCTTTGATTTACCGTGTACATTTTAACCAACATTAATACAAAATATAGTTACAATTTTAAAATTGTATTAGTGAAGAAGTTAGTACAAGAAGTAATTATTCATGAATATCGAATTATTAGGGTAGGCCTATGTCGAGCAGTGGACTTCAAAGGACTGATGGATGGATCGAATAAAAAGAAAAATATTAGTAATAAATATTTCTAAAAAAAGTGTGAGTACTATGTATGAATTATGGTTCGTACTTAAACGTACCAGGCGATCCAAAATTTAATGGACAAAGTTTATTTTATTTCATAAAAGTATCAAAGAATGTTCAGTGCTGTCATTAATAATATATTAGTCCAATTTTTAGCCATTAGTTCCGAAGAGTCAAAAAATGTCTAAAATATTTTATCTTTTTCAATGTCTCATATCTTTATCGACATAAACTATAACCTTTCTGCATCACATTCGTTCTATGTACAGTATAGAACGAATGTGATGCAGAAAGGTTATAGTTTATATCCATAAAGATATGAGACATTGAAAAAGATAAAATATTTTGGACATTTTTTGACTCTTCGGAACTAATGACCAATATCTATCGCCGTAAATGGCAATGAACGTAATCGAGATAAATCGAAGGAGATAAAGAACTTTATTCGCTTCGAACATAGATGAAGCAACAGCTATTATTTACGAATTAGTGTAAATTCCCACGTTTGCTTGCCTTCGTTTGAATTATATATTGTTCTCTTGATACGCCCGTTTGAAGTATTGCCCATATAAATAAATTGTTAGTTAAGGTTCGCAAGAACTCCTCTTTGACACCATGACCCGTGTGTAGGGATGTCAAAATAATCGATTATTTAATTAATCGATTATTTTTTTAGAATAATCGATTTGTTGACCATAAAAAGTCCATATGAAATAAATCGATTTTTTTATTTATACTTCCGATTTTTTACCGTAGCTTTGAATTACTAATAAGATTATTTATTTCGTATTTCATAACATATCTTTAACAATACTTACTATATTTACGAGTTCCTAAAAATACCTAATTCCATGATCAGTAAAACTTGATTGATTTCGTATTAGTGATTGATTTTCAAGTCACATTTACAATTACAAGTTTAATCTTTTATTGGTATAGTTACATTTATTCTAAACAATTCTAGACAAAAAGACATACAATAAAATTTATACTTTACATATTCTTATTATTGTAATACCTTTTCACGACAAAATCTTATAATACCTAGATGGAAAGACATAACTAAATTCAACGAATGGACCGTAAAAAACATAAGCGATGACATACTTTTAATAACAAGAAATATGTTGAAGATTTTATTACCTACAGCTAAGGGGACCATGTGTCCTGTTTTCAGTGAGACTGTCTCACTATATACCACTTAGTATTTTGAATCCTGTCCATTTAAAAGAAATCTACACTGGAATTTTCTCCTGTGTCGTGGGTATCGTGGACACATAAAGTAGAATGGGTGTTTGTCACCCAGACCCAGAACATACCAGAACTTATACATACAGATGTCTGACTGGCCGGAAATCGAACCCGGAACCCGCTGCGTGTCAGACCGGTATGGTGACCACTCCCCCACGCGGGAGAAATAATTTTCCATGTTTTGACTATAAATGCAACACTGTTGCATCTATTTCTACCTAATAATAACAGTATTTCTAATAAAAACACCTATTTCTAATGTGAAGCAGTTCTCATTTTTCGGTGGAACGGTGTGGTTGCCATCTCACTTATATATGAGGCGTCCATCTTACTGAAGAGTAGAAACGCACCTGTGTCCAACTTATCTAAAATTGCCGATATCTTATCTGGTAATCTTAATTAGGGTTGCTTACAGTTATATCCATGAAAGGCAGCTGCCTTACCACCAGGTAGACTGTATGATCTTTGCCGCTTGCCTTATTATAGAAAGATGCAAAAATTACGGCTAACCAAAACAATGTTTTACTTGTCATATTAATAATAACAAATGACATCTCATTTGTCAAATTAAAAATGCAATTTCAACTGACCTATTGTATAAGCATTAGGACCTACAAGATGATCTATTGCATAAATTGAAGACATAAGTACATACCTTATTGTATATTTCTTATATGCTAAATAGAATATTGTATTAAGTTTTAATTCCACATGGTAATGAGAAGTTTTCTATTTCCCAAGTCTGCGTCACAAGCAGGGTAATGTTTTTCGCGCGTATGTATGTATGTTTGTTTGTATGTATGTCAATTTCGTTGGCATGCGCTACAGCCCAAACGGCTTGTCGGATTGTGATGTATGATATATCATTAGAATCGTGTCTGTTTGATTATAAATAGACCAATCTAAAAATATATATATTGTAATACTTTTAATTGACTATTTTGATAAAAACTCATATAAGCGTTTATTTAATCATTAGTTTTTAACAGTCGTTTTTTTTTTGTTTTAACGCTGTTACTAGTTTTTTAACGTGTACATTTCTTGTTTCAGGTGAGTACTCCAGAATCCATACATTACATCCAAACGTAATAACATGTTTCTCTGCAGATTTTCAGAAGGTGAGTAATAGCACATTGATATTCCTTCATATTATAATACAGGCTTCATTACGGATGTAACCACTCAAATCAATAAAGAAATACGATATTTTAAATCACGATTATACAATACATATTACATACATCCGCTATATTCCGACCACATATGGGCATACTGTAATAAAATGTAACAGTACTTACGGTATGTGCAGTAATTACGATAATTATTACTGATATTATCAATTAAAAATATCTAACAACATTGTTATAGAAGCTTAGGTCAAGCTTAAACTGTAAAAAAAAGTATATACAAACATAAGTATATAATTGTCAGGCATCATAACTATTCCGAAAACGTCATAAATATTTTTTACTTCTATATCTATACTAATATATAAAAATGAGATTGTTTGTCTGTTTGTTAGTCAATCACACAACAACCACTTTTCCGTTTTACATGAAATTTTGCATAAATGTAGCTTATTTATCTGGTCCACTTATACGCTACTTCCAAATGTATGAAATTATGATCATATTCGAAAACAAATAATATCGGAGGAAAATATGGGAAATATTTTATAATTTGTAATTGATTGTTAATTTATTCATTTCGATCTTTTGTACTATTTAAAGATGGCGACTGTCTTAAAGTGCCTTAGCGAAGCGCAAGTACTTTAGCTAGTATAAAACTTTTATATTTTCTAATATAATTGACTCCGTTCTGATGACTTTTCTGGCCTGATAAGCAGTGGATTCCAGGTTCAACCCCTGACTGAATCTGAATGATGAATTTATATTTCTCCTTTGGGGTTTGTGCATTAATCTTTGTGTTTCTATAGCACCCACGACAAGAAAAAATCTAAGTGTTGGACTATGAATACAGAAAGCATTCATATTCATATTATTATTAACTAGCTGTTCCACCCGGTGTTACCCGCGGTTTATTAAGGAAAATACATTTTGTATTAACAGTAAAAATAATAACTATTCACATGTTTACTTAAATTCTATTATTCGCGAATTTATTTTCATCGTTTTTCCCATGAGAATAAGATATTTTCTAGCAATAAAACGTAGCCTATTTGTTAATTCCGGGTATCAGCTAACTCCATAACAAATTTTATTAGAATCGCTCCAGTTGTTTAGACGTGAAGAAGTAACAAACATACACACTCACAAAATTTCGCCTTTTTTAATATTAGTGTGATTGTTTTTCTCCTTCAGATTCCAATTAATTTTTACATTTATTGTTTTCTTCTTGCATTATTAAAGATCACTGCGTTCGTTCGTTTCAAAGGGAGTGCCTAAGTAGAGGCAATTAGATTGAAACTTTCAAATTAGTCTTTAGACTAGCAATGTAAATGTGACAAAAAAATTACAATTACATAAAAAATACTAAGTATGAAATGTGGAAAAATAGACGTTAATAAGCAGAAATGGTTGTCCTATTTTCGATTTGAAATGTAATGGTCACTTTACCTACAACCCGAATAACCTTCTAATGACAAACAAAACAGACACAAGAGTGGAACATGTATTTACGAATTATGCAAGGTTGGTTATCTTCCAAAGAAACTTTCTATGTTGGAACCATTTGGCACTTGACTCTAATAATATTGTAGACAAGAATACCTACATGTTGCTACGTTGAAACCTTTACTGCCTACTTACAATATCAGTAATGTCAAGCTGTTTATTTCCTAAGTCATTTAAACAAACATACATGTAAGCATACATAAATAGAATAAATAACATAATTGGCCATTTAAGAAAAGGCGTAGAAAATATACTGAGAAAAAGTGTTATATTATGATTTTAATCGCTAAAAATTGCTTAATACCAGAAAATGGAATACATAAACGCTTTCATAGTAAGATGTCGCATAAGTTTATTTTAGAACATTAATCCACCTCTAATAGAAATTTAGAAAATATTCGTATAAATAATAATAAGATTATACTTTAATGTACCCAAAAAGAAAAAAAATCATACAATAAAAATTTACAAATTTTGAAAGTCAAAATGACAATAATAACTTCCGTAGCCTCGAACTATATGGTTATTTTACACACACAAAGACAACATAAGCGCCCAGACCCAAAACTTAAAATCTTTCAGATATCTGTCTGGCCCAGGATCGAACCCGAAACCCTTTGTGACAGGTAACTGGCGACCAAAAATTTACGTAACCAGGAAAACCAGTTGTGAGACATATTAGTTTTCTTCACCGAAATCATTTCAATAATAATATCCTAGATGATTTAACATTTCATTAACAAAACAAAATTGTTCATAAAACTTTATTTTAATGCGCTAAAAATAATAACTAAAGAACATTTTAGAACTATAAACACGCCGACAATAAAGATTTAAGATGTTATTTATGACAACCATAGGCATTATTGTCAGTAGAATATATTATTATCATTCTGTGATACATCGCACTCGCGTTTTGACCTTCAAACATACGAATTGTTCGAACGTTATATTAGCGGCTGTCTATATGAATTTTATCGTAATTATAGACATCACAAACTCTATATTCAACATTGAAAGTATATTCAACATTGAAATATAAAAGTAATTATTTGTTAATCCAATATCAAATATCTCCTAGATTTTTCCTTTAGTCGCTTCTTTATGAAATCCACATATGTTTTATAGACGACCTCTCAAATTCGCCAATATTTGTCTCAGCATCGTCAACCCATTATTATTCCACTATTGGGGACGGGTCTTCTCTCAGAATGAGTGAGTTTTTAGGTCCTAGTCCACACCACTGGCCAAGTGAAAATTGGTAGACTTTGAGAACCTTTGAGAACTCTCTTTTTTAGATCTCTTAGGCGTGCAGATTCTACACGACGTTTTCCTTCACCGTAAAGTAATAAGAATTAGTCCCTAATTCGCACATCATTTTAGAAAAGTCAGTGCTGCCTGGGTTTCCAACCTCGGACCCTCGATTGGAAGGCCGACATTCAACCATTAGTCTATCACTGATTGTGTTAGCAGGAATCCAAATTTAGACACTTATTAATACGACCTTGACACATGTCATCGTATTTCATTAAACAAAAATTGTATTTAGTTAACAAAAATATTTCTAAGGTGAACAAAGAGATAATTATGTCATTAATAAGACTAATATTGCTAATCTTCACGGATAATATTAAATTATGTCTAGCCTTGCGTGTCTTTTAAATTATAATTAAACTACATATTTTATATTTGTAAACATACATAAATGCATAGAATTATAATAAACTTGTTCCGATTATACGAGTAATTAACTCGACTAGCAACTTGTAACATATTTTATTAATATCCTAATTTTTATAAATAAGTTTTAGCAACAAAATTATTTTAAAAATTGGAATTATTATTTTGGTGTTTTGAAATAGTGAAATTGATATCTTTATTAGCTATGAACAAATAATGTTGATCAATTTAGATACAAAATAGAATTGTAGAAGTAGCATTTTATGTAGTATTTTTATATTTTATCTTCATTTTACGAATATAGAATTTATCGTAGTTCCATGAGAGCAATTAATATTTTCATAAACGTAAATAAAACAAATAAAATAAAACTCCACGTAAAATAAATCTGTTATCGACTTCAGATAGTATTTCTGTCCCAATCTATACTAATATTATAAAGCAGTAGAGTTTGTTGGGTTGAACGCGCTAATCTCAAGAACTACTGGTAGAATTGATTCGAAGGCTTTAGGCTATATAACAACACGCTTTGTTTATTTCTTTTTAATAGATTATTCTCTAATAAACGCGAGTGAAACTGCGTGCTACAGCTAGTTCTGAATATGAATGAAGTGCACAAAAGTTTTCGTTTTTTTTTGAAGTACCAAACAAATATACAGTACACCTAGTAAGTGGAAACTGCCTCCGATATACATTTATACTCAACCCCAAATAAGTTTAGTATCATATGTGAGGTTGGTTACAAGTGAGTTGCTATCCCTGAAGACTAAGTTATAGCGCCTCAAAAGTATGTATCCTTATAGACAAGAATAGAACTCAACAATACTTAACTATTGTAGTTTGAACAAGATTTGAAATACTTAACTATAGTCGAACAACGTAAACTTATACCACCTTCAATTGTAATTTGTAAACATATTTGTGTCAAAAAAATTGTTAGTTGTATACGTAGGTAACATCGTGTTCCCTGAAGGCACGGTGAGCGTAAATGCACACCGTGAAAGAGCCGGAAAGGGGCATCGCGTTCTTAAGACTCCGGTTGTGTTCTGTTGGAGCGCAGAGTCCTACACGCAGCGCTGAGGAAGGCCACCGGGGGAGTTTTAGTGCGGTAAAAATCCCACATAACCGGGCGTTATTCCAACAAACTCGGTACCTTTTGAAGGTTACCCTCTTGTTACAAAAAAGGTAATGTAATGTTACATTGCGTTTACAATCTGAGAGCGAAAGTCATCGCACGTACCACGTGTTACCGTAGTCAAAACAAACGCGATTCGTCTCGTGCGTCCAGCGAAAGTTTCCACGTAACATACCGTTATCTTGGCCTCTCGTCTCTACGTATCGACGCAAAAAAGCGGAAACTCTGTAACCCGCACCTATGTCTTTTTTATCCGACTGCGTCAGAAGGTGAGTAATGGTTTTCGAGCGTATATATGTATGTGTGTTTGTATGTATGTCCATTTGTTTGGCACGCACTACAGCCCGAACGGCTAGACAGATTGTGATGTATGACATATCATTAGAATCGTCTCAGTTTGTATAGTGACATAGGCTATGTAATTTAAAAAAAGACGTTTGGAAATAGAGAAAAAGGGGGGACGATTTTTTTTATTATCACCACAATATGGGTATCAAATGAAAGCTAATAAACGGACCTATCTAAGTATATATATATATATTGTAATACTTTTACTGGACTATTTTGACAAAAACTCATATAAACATTAAATTAAATATGTATCATGATGAACAAAAATTTCGTTTCAACATTCGGGTTTTTGGTTCAATGTTTAAACGATGTTACTAGTTTTACAGAATTAAAAGAAATTTGCGTCTAATGGTATGTCTTGTGTCTCTACGATTAATCAATTTTGCGATGAAAAATGAAATTAACACTATTTTTGTGGTACAACTTAAACGTCTCAAAAGTCGAAAGTTTTACAACTCTGATGGACATTTATGTGCCAAAGAAGCATGCAGTCCTTCTGATGTTAAGTGGCCACGGCCGCCCATGTACATCCGTAAGCAACTTCATATAGAACAGTTTCTGAAGTCAATCACAGATGCGTTGCTACCTGAAGACTAAAATGGTCGCCTCATTAAAAGAGACTGGCCGCCACACCCTTCCACCGAAACGTAACCGTTTCACGCTAGAAATAGGTGTAACAGAGGTACTTCCTAGGTCGAACTTCTAGTTCTACCACCTTGTAAACTAAACCTGACTTTAACCAAATGCTCTAAAGGTTATTGCACAACGGAATAAATATTTAGGATGGAAGTAGTCTTATATAGATGTATCAAATATTTGGACAAAACAGCGATAATACTACGCCAATAGGACTCGGCATTGCACAACAGAAAAATATTGTATATCAATGTTGTTTCATATAAGTGCGCCAAATATTTGGACAAATACATCGTCAACTCCCGTCACATCGCACAACAGAGTAACATCGTTAAAAACATTGAAACAAAAAACCCGACTGCTTAAAACGATTTTTTTTTTTTGTTTCTTATGATATATATTTAATTTAACGCTTATATGAGTTTTAATCAAAATAGTCAAGTAAAAGTATTACAATTTATATATATTTAGATTGGTCTATTAACTAGCTTTCACTTGATACCCATATTGTCGTAATACTAAAAAATGTGCCTCCCCCACTTTTCCTCTGCTTCCAGGCGCCATTTTTAAAAACTACATAACCTATGTCTCTATGCAAACTGAGACGATTCTAATGATATGTCATACGTCACAATCCGTCAAGCCGTTTTGGCTGTAGCGCGTGCGAAAGAAATTGACATATATACAAACAAACAAACATACATACATGCGCTCGAAAAACATTACCCTCCTTCTGTTGCAGTCGGGTAAAAATATTGTGTATCAATGTAATAAATGCGTCAAATATTTGGACAAATGCGCACCAAGTGTGGACACACTATAAATTTGACATAACCGCATAACGATTAACCCAGTACGAACAGTAATTATTACCGCGCGTATTTAAAACCATGTTCTCAAAGCACCTTGCTTTATCTATTCAATAGACTACGCAATAGGTCAAAGCATGTCAAAGTGTTATTGGTTACGAATTGTCAAAGTTATTCGCATTTTGAACATTCGCTCGTAAAATTCATAGCTGTGGCCACAATACTCATTGTTAATAACAATACAGGAACGCAAGAAATTGCATAATGGAATGCATGTTCTACACGTTGAATTGAACGGAACGAACATAATGGATAACTTTGGCTTTAAACATATATTTTTACTTTTTTCAATCACAATGTGTTAAAATGACATATAAATTATGTTAGACAACCATGAAGTTAGATTTAAACGCCTTTATTTACAATTATAGACTTTACAGTGGACACAGTACACAGGGTACTGTTAAAATATATTTATTTCATTATTAAAATTAACAAAGTACTAACATTGATGTATGTAATAAATTTACTTTTATATACGTCTATAAAAAATGTTATTTCTGCATTAACTAATTGATCTGTTATGAATTTTTAGGAAATCGTATTTTTTAAGTCTGAATAAGACTTTTTAAGAACGATTTCAACAAAGATTTATTAACAACCATTTTTTTTACGTTAACTATTTTCACAAAACAAAATCAAAAAGGAGGTCAAATATTATAAAAACGAAAACATCTCTAACATCATCTACGGACACATCTTAAATGCATCTATTAACGCTTTCTCTGACCAATTATTGTCTGTCTGACTACAAATTATGCACAGCGAATGAAAAAATACAGTTTTTTTTAATTAATCATAATTACCGAAGTATTTTCTGATACGTTATTTCGATATATAAATTCACAAATATAGCACAACAACAATTAGAAACGATGTACAAAATTAATATGCAAAAAAACAAAAAAAAAATTAACATTGTTGTTTTAGACAAGATGTGAGAGTGTTTGAGTTTTTGGTGGCAATTTTATTTATCAGTGTAATTTGTTAGATGTGCTATGATTCGGGGCTCTCCTTGAAAGCCGTCGATGCATTGATGGCTCCTGTGTTCTTGCAAGTATGCAATCTAATTTCTTTTTATCGGGTAGCCTAAACTCACTCTAAACTCTAATCTTACCGTATCCTTAGATTTAAGATTAAAATAAGATCATAGCACACAAGCATATTTTTAACTGACTTCAAAAAAGGAGTAGGATACTCAATTCGTTCGTATATATACTTTTCTTTATAACATCATCATTATAAACCTATTGTCATGATTCTTGTTTAGCGCATATTTTGGAACAATGTACTGTGTATGTACTAAACCAACATATTAAAATTATTTTTTACTTTTATGTAGTAATAAAGTCGATTTTACTTTGTGTTAAAAGAATATAAACTTTCTTAGGTATTTTACAACCCAATATTAATATTAATAAATGCGGACATAGTCGCGTGCACAATCTTGTACAATGCCATCCGATATGACGTTTACGCCCAATTATGCAAATATACACAACATAATCCTAGTAGCTTCATCGAAGCGTGCAGGAAACCGCAAATTTGTATTATACTTGCTGATTCAAAGGTTAATTACATCTACTCGTATTTTGGTATTCATAAACATTGCACATTCCTATACACATGGTCGTAAAGAAGAAATGACTTACTTTGAGAAATTGTTTTATTGATGGTAAAACTAGGCATGTGACTCGGCTGGGCAAAAATCGGTTTTTATATTAATCGATCTATATTTTAAGCAAACAATCGATTTTCTAAAAATCGATGTTTTTACAAAAAAATAATCGATTTATTTCCAAACCGTTTTTTTTTGTTTTTACTCTAAAGTTACCATTACCAAATACCGTTTGTTCATTTAGTTGACATTTTTTATGCAAAACACAAATAAATAATAAGCACTAGATGGCGTTGCAAGTAATTCCTTAATAGACCTGCTATTAATATATCGAAAGTACGTGAAACTACGAAAAAAATAATCTTTTTAGTAATTCAAAGATACGGTAAAAAATCGAAAGTATAAATAAAAAGTCGATTAATTTAAAATCGATTATTTAATGCCAACAAATCGATTTATATAAATCGATTATTCGCAAAAAAATAATCGATTTATTAAATAATCGATTATTTTTTCACATCCCTAGGTAAAACTATTTATGGATCGACTCCTATATTTCTGCCTAATAAAAGCAGATTTATGCGCTAGTATGCTCTTCTCTGAAGGGTTTGGTAAGGTACTTAACCGAGATGTTCCAACTTAGTCCTCAACGACAGCAACGCATCTGTGGCCAATCTTAGGTAAGACTCTGATCCTACGTAGGGTAAATCAACCCTAACCTAGATGTCCTATATACAGGTGGACTGCATGATCATTTTCTACTTCCATATCATAAAAAAATGTTACATGTGTATCTGTCTTTACATGAAGTACCTGCTGAGTTTCTTTCCGGATCATTTGAGGTCGTGTTTCGATCGGGTAGCAGTGTAAAAACAAAATATGTAACTGACAACTTGTAAGTGCCCGTACGCCTATATAAATAAAGACATTACATTTCATAAGACAGGGAGGTTCATCTTTTATCTGTCAACAATTTATTATTTTGATAGATATGGATGATCTAAAATGATATCGATAAAAATGTTAAAAAGAATATCGGCAAAGACAGACGTTCTAAAATAGGTGGTAGAACCAACGTAGTTCGACCGGGGAAGTACC